>CAUYSK010033243.1:0-12923 GCA_963575035.1 Avahi laniger
AACTCAGACCCAAGCTATAAACATCCCGAAATGTTTCATGTTTTCAAATAGACTCTCCTTCAATTCATCTCAGTGAATGGATCATGAGATTCTTTCATTTTCTAGTCCTATTTACTGAGTCCTGCTGTTCTATCACAAGGAAAAAAGTAGACGCTATCTCATGATGTCTTCTTAATCCTGCCATTCAGAGTGTTTAATTCACATTCCACGTATACTCTAGCAAGTGGCATATTATTATATAATACATTACCTCACTGTTAATGTGGTTCCACGTATATTAATAAAATCCACTTTCTGTTGCACATAACAATCCGATCAAGAAATGGTTTGTTGTCGTTGCACATAAGAAAAGAAGATAACACTTTAAAATGACGATTTTTTTGATTTTCTGTCAGGTCATGAGGCACCTACTATTCAAGCTTTCTCAACTTTCCAATTTGCTTCAAATACCAAACGATCATGGACATTGAGTTCTTCAGCAACTTCTCGTGTAGTTGTAAGAGGATCAGCTTCGATGATTGCTCTCAATTGGTCGTTGTCAATTTCCGATGGCCGCCACTGTGCCTCGTCTTCAAGGCTCTCGTCTCCTTTGCAAAACTTCTTGAACCACCGCTGCACTGTACGTTCGTTAGCTGTTCCTGGGCCAAATGTGTTGTTGACGCTGCGAGTTGTCTCCACTGCTGTACCACCCATTTTGAACTCTAATAAGAAAATTGCTTGAATTTTCTTTTTGTCTAGCATCATTTCCATGGTTTAAAATAAATATAAAATAAGCAGCAACTAATAAGTCATCAGGAAAAAAACATAAAGCAAGAAATGCACATTAAAATGATGTATAACATAACCACATTTATTTAAGAATGTACTCCATTATCAAAAGGCACATGTCAACAATGTTAAAACCGCAATTACTTTTGTACCAACCTAATATTTCCACAAAAATTTGAAACTGGTCAGGAGAATTAATCCAACAGCGTCTTAACCCAAATCATTGCTTTATTTTTATTCATTACTATAGTGCTACTAGTCAATATATAAATAAGAAGATGAATCACACCTATTATAATACCTACGCTTAGTCTCTTTATCTTTCAAATTGAAAAATCATAATATTCATATATTGAAGATTCAGATTTTTTATATTGAATTGCAGACTCAGATCTTCCATACTGACAAATTTAAAATTAAAATTTCACTTCTACAATCATGTATTTTGTCAAAATGTACTGAAGATTATTTCTCTTTTATTTATGAAAAGTCTATTGGCAAAATTATATAGTTAGGGGGCTTCTCAAAGCTTTAAGGCAAGTTTAAAGTCAGAAAGAAAACAATAGGGATTTTTTTAAAGGCTCTATACCAAAAACTAGACATTCACTCATCAGTTGGCTTGAATGGTTATACATTTATTTCTTAGTTTAACGACCTCTAAATAAGTAATTCTAAGTGTCCTTTCTCCTTTTATTTCAAATTATTCCATTTTTTTCTGTCTTATGTGCAGGTAGAATATTATCAGTCATTATCAACTCCAACTACTTGTAAAGTAAGATTATGTGTGTGTGTGTGTGTGTGTGTGTGTGTGTATATATATTATATATAAGCAATCCAATAGCATTATTGAAGAATTGAAAAATAATTCAGTAAAAGAAAAGACATTTATCATTCCACTGATTCATCTGCATATGCGATTGCCATTTATGAGCCTTTAATTACACTATGCATTAAGATTGACAATAAATCATTGAAAATCTGTTTAGAATTTGTTTATCTACACTTTAGATAAATGTGAAAACATACTTATCATTGTGGCAATAACTTGCACTTGAATAGACTTACAATTTTAATCTCAGTATATTGAGAAATTCCGAGTTGATAGACTTACTCTAACACAAAAAATACAAGCAATATTAGAGATTACTCCTGACAATACATAATAGAAAATATGCACATTTAGTTAGTAGTACAAGCTGAAAGAAAAATGATAGTCATGCATAAATAATTCACAGTGTGAATCATTAGATTATAGAGAAATAATATGTTTCATTTTTGACCACAAGACAAGAAAAAAACAAAAGCTCTGCAAAGATCAATGTCTAATAGTAAACTAAGGAGAGGGTCAATTATTTTCGTTTAGAAATGTTGAAAATCTATGTAAAGATTTACCGAGAGGGACCTTTTACCTTCTATATATGTTGCATGTCCACAATTCTTTACCCCAAGCACTTAAATCGTCCCAAATTCTAGAAGCAAATGTAATCATGTAATCCATTGGTGGAAAGCTTGATGTGAATTGACAGGAGGTTATTCATGGTCTCTGTTTATTTCAGTGTGATTACATGTATGTTTTGCTGAAAACATATGAACATATTTAATTTATAATTTCCCTAAAACCTTCTGGGACTATATGCACTCATTAATTTAATAAAATCTGAAAATTCTAAATTCTGTGGGTATAAACACAAAGAAACACTATAAACCTCCTGTCTATTTTGTAATGACTAATTTAAACTAAGAACTAAATAAAAAAATAACTACCTACCTATGTAACATTTAAATACACAGTCTTGTGCATATAAATTTCTGCATGTCCCAATAAACCAACTCTGAACGCGAAACTCTCTACTGCGTCTTACGATGTCTGTACTAATCAGTTTGCCAGACGGTACTGACTTACACCCATGCACTGGCTAACTGTTAATGGAGCCTTGTTTCATTCTCAGACATGTCCTGATTCCGCTTATAAATTGTTTCCCCTTCCTGCTCTCCTTCTACATCCCCCTGTCCTCTCCAAGTCTCTCCACCTGCTCACTCCCATGCTGGGCAAGTCTCACTCTTCTTTCTGTCTGCCCTGTATTCTGTAAGCAATTTCAGACTTTCTGGACGTATGACTGACAGAGTAAAGGTTTAATGTCAATCCACGTATTCAATACAAGCAAAGTTATGTGTTGCTCCTTTTAAGTTAAAAAATAGACTTAAATAGGAGTTCTAATATATTTTAGCACCACGATGGATCATTTTGAGCATTTCATGTATTTCTTTTCAATCAGTGACACAGGCAGGCTTTGTAGCGGGCCAGGCGGAGGCACGGAGTGTGCAGAGAGGCAGGGACAAACGTTCTGTGTCCGCAGTGGAGATGACTTCTGGCTTCGTGATGAGCGGGGTTGTTTCTAATACGGCCTATAGTTCTCTTTTGAGCAATTTTATTATACTAAGCTTGAATTTTTAAAAATAGGTAGAGTGAGTTTCCCCTATAACTCAACAGTCAATTTGCTTTCAACACAAGCTCCAAGGCATCTTGTCATCTCCTACTCTACTCTCTGTATCTAAACGTCTGGACAAGTTTAGGATATGTTTGGTTCTATGGAGATACACGTATTTAGCTGTGTGCCAATTTCCCAACCATTTTTATTTCCTTATAGGTACTGTTATAATAATGGGAAAAAATAAAACGTGCCCTACAAAAGAAGTTATTTCTGATAATATCACGATGATGAAAATACTTTTATTTTATTCTCAACAAAACAGTCTGTGCTATTAGCAATAGAGTAGTTTTAAATTATTTCATTCCTTCTTATGTTTGTTTTTATTTTGTTGTTAGGAGAGATTTTGATTCTACACAGAGATCACATTTTCACTCAGCAAATAAAATTGTTGTCTGTCTCTAGAACTTTACAGACTGACCATACCTTCCCAAAATAAATTAAAAGCAACCTGCCTTGAGCAAATATATGCTGTTTACTTCTGTTATATTTCAACCTGATCAAGTGGAACAGATGTGTTGCTAACATGGGTCTGGAGAAGTGCCCTTAACAGCTCTGAGTGAACAGACGAGCAGTCAGAGAAAGTTTAGAAACTACATAATCAACAGTATCTTCATGACCTTTAGAAACATAACTACTGATTAAATCATCACTCTTGTGTTTTGAAGTTATTCCAAAATTACTTTATGTATATATAATGTTACCTTAAAACAGCACTCAAAAACACAGAAAAAACTTTTTAAGTTGAATTATTTCTCTAATTTCTGTTGAAGAAAATTATATTTAGCGGTTTATTTACCCAACTCTACTTTTTCTTATTTTGATATACTTTGAATTTCTACAATCTGTCTTGATAAAAATCAGGATCTCCTTAAAATATTGCAACAATTTGTAGAAAATAAAAATTTCTTTATAGGAAAAATATGTTAACTTTTGTATTTAAAATAGATCCTTTTAATATATATTACTAAATGGTAATTTTATTATTCCTCTTTTTAAGAAACACAGAGCACCAAAAAGATTTCTTTTTTTGGATTAGTTTGTTGTACAAATTTCCTGTTTATGTTACATTCCCACACTGGAGCTAAGTCAAGTGTAAATACATAATTTGAAAAGTGAATTCAAATGCTTGTTCAGGCTGAAACCTGTATGCATTTAGATAAGGAGGTGCAAGAAGCAGGAAGAAAAATAACCTCGGAAATTGTCTCCAATGTTTGCTAATTCAATATGATTAGCTAAATCAAATAACCACTATCATGAATTTTCAATTTCTCTTTAACATAAAAATAGAAAATGGAGATGTTTATAGAATTACTATTTTTCAAATATTGATTTTCCTGAGTTATTTATTTTTACCATAACATTTTGAAATATGCTCTAATAATAAAGCATATGAAAAAGGAAAGAACTACAAAACTTTCTGCTCTTATAATTCTACTTAAATGGAAAAAAGCATAATATGATATGTTTCTTTTAAGATGAAAAATGTTTTTATTAAGAAAGTGGTAATGTAGTTAAACAAATGCTTAGCAATTGAATCAGGCTATCTGCCCTTTTCTCATTGCTTAGTGTTTTGTACGTGACATTTTTTTCTTCTCATTTTACATTTTCAATATAAAAAATAAACATAAGGAAAGGTAAATGCATAATATATTTTAAAACACACTGGAAACATTTTGACATGTAGTGCTGTGCCCTTAATTCTAAGGAATGGTCAGTCAAGGTTTCAACATGACCTTACCTTTTTTTTGCTACAGATAGAATAGTTGTCAATATTTTTTACAGCAACTGTAGCAAGTTTGAGATAATTTTGATCTTTAATAAACAAAACCACTTATTTTTAATATAAAATATCTTATTTTGATGAATAACAAATTAGAATGTAATTATTATAATACAATCAGTAGTAGTATTTCTGAATGGCAATACAGAATTCTAATGAGTAATTTGTCAAATAAACGGGAATGTGACACACCTCTGCATTAGATCCCCCTCTGTATCTATCATTGCTACTTAAAATTCCAAGGTTCAAAGGCATATCGAGTCAATCATTTGATAATTCTATCTATTCTAACACACTTTTAAGTGATATAAATCCATAGCTTTGAACATATAATGGTGAATTCAGTATTTGTTAAAGCTGATAATCTTCATTCTGATGGTGTAATAGATACCTAATAAGTCTTTAAGATAAATGAAATAATAAATTAACTACCAGTAAATTCAATATCCTAATTTATGGGGAAGAGGACATTCATAAAATCCACAAATTATTTCATGTTCTTTTGCAGCTTCCCTGTTTAAGATTTCTGACATCATTTCACTAAATACTAATAGTTTAGATATTTCAAAGAGAGATAATTTGATATTCTGTCTTTACCTCTTGATCCAGTAGAACTTATCTGATAGGTACTTAGGTCCACAAAATTTTCTTTTATTGAAATTAATGGACTTGAAAATGAGTTACCAAAATTTCAACTACTTTCTCATCTTTTCTTTAAATTGGTAATGATGCTATGGGATGATTAAATATTGTACAGATCATTTTCTAAAGAAAATCAACATACCTGCAGTTATTAAAACAAAATAATAAGATCATTAAAGAGCTAGCTAATTATCATGAAAAAGTAATTTATAGGAATTTTACTATTATATATACATGTTCAAAGACCACACCAAGTAAGTAGATTGTGATTGGAAAACCTAATGGGATGAAATCTCTCTGGCCAAGATAGGGGAAGAGAAAAGATGTCCATCACCACTCAGTGATTAAGTAGCACTTTCTCCAACATAATAATAAAATATTCTTATTACTGTCCTGTAACTCTTACTTTTGATTGTGTGCTTGAAGCAGAAAGAAGTCTAGAGAAGTTACAACTATTGTCTAGGGAGTCATTCACAAGGCTGGGAAATACTGTATTGCCGTAATTATTAGGAGTAAAGATTACAACACTGTTTTTAATAATAAAAAGTTGAAGCAAACTAATCGTCCACACATAAATGGCAGTATAAAAAAGAGAGCTATCTCTATGCACCCACGTGGAATAAAGAACCCTATACCTATTAATATACATATAAATTAAGAACAGGCTGATAAGGGTGGGCGTGGCAGCTCATGCGTGTAATCCACTTTGGAATATTACATGATGCGGTAGGATCACATGAGCCCAGTAGTTCCAGACAGCTATGACTGTGCCTAATAAAGAAGAATAGGTTTATGCAATAATTTCACTGAGGTAAAAATGTGCATATATAAATATGAGAAATTCAGAGAAAGGAAATTACATAAGGAAAGGCTTAAAGTGGGTTTTACTAAATGGCTAGCCAGTTCAATGGGGTGTGGAAAACTGTCAAGATTAGATTAATCAAATGGTAATTCTACTTATATCTCTTTAAGGTATCTCCATATTGCTTTCCACAGAGGTTGCACTAGTTCGCAGTCCCACCAGCAATGTATGAGTGTTCCTATCTCTCCACACCCATGCCAACATTTATTGTTTTGGGACTTTTTGATATAGGCCAGTCTCACTGGAGATGAGTGATATCTCATTGTGGTTTTGATTTGTATTTCCCTGATGATTACAGATGTTGAGCATTTTTTCATATGTTTTTTGGCCATTATTCTGTCTTCTTTTGAAAAGTTTCTGTTCATGTCCTTTCCCCACTTTTTGATAGGGTTGTTTGATTTTTTCTTGTTGATTTTCCTGAGTTCTAAGTAGATTCTGGTATCAGCCCTTTATTAGATGCACCCGAATGTTGATAGCAGAACAATGCACAATTGCAAAGATGTGGAAACAGCCCAAGTGTCCATCAATACATGAGTGGATTAATAAAATGTGGTATATGTATACTATGGAGTACTATTTAGCTTTAAGAAACAATGGTGATATAGCACCTCTTGTATTCTCCTGGATAGAGCTGGAACACATTCTGCTAAGTGAAGTATCCCAAGAATGGAAAAACAAGCACCACATGTACTCACCAAAAAATTGGTATTAACTGATCAACACATAAGGGCACATATAAGAATAACATTTATTGGATGTTGGGTGGGGGGAGGGGAGGAGGAGAAGGGGACGGGTATATACATACACAAAGAGTGTGATGCGCAATCATCCGAGGGATGGACACGCTTGAAATTCGGACTTGGCGCGGGGGGCAAGGGCAACATATGTAACCTAAACAGCTGTACCCCCATAATATGCTGAAATAAAAAAAAAAGATTAGATTAATCATTTAACTGTATGTCCTTCTGTATTGCTTGCATTATATTTGACTTAAATGGTCATTATTTTATAAAAATAACTCTTTCAGGGAAAAAATTACCACTGCGGAAAAAGCCTATGTCAATGGAGAGGTAAAACTGCGGTTCAATTTTGACATGGGAAATTTCGAGAGTCAGCATTTATGCTGTCTTTCTCATAAATTCTGTAAAGTTGAAAGTTTTGAAAATACAAATACATGCCTATGTCTCAATAGAATGAGTTGCACATCTTTGTTTTCTTACGAGCAGCGAAGTGATTTTTAAATACACAGTTCAACATAGCTTTTTAGGGATGTAACATTGCCAAAAATTAAAAAGACAAAATAATATTATAGAATAATTAACAATATTCTAATTTCTTAGATGTGGACTTATCATAAGCAATAAGAAGAATGTTTCCTTTCTCTCTCAAGAGGTCTTTAAATTCTTGTCTTTTCCTGAGTTTTCATATATCAGGAAAATGTTAAAAGCATTCTTCCCCTCTAAAGTCTAAGGTAGGACTTGCAAACTTCAACAGGCTATATATATATATATATATATATATATATATATATATACATAAAACGGATGTGGAAGTGAGTTTGCCACTGGCTGTGAGACACGGTTAGCACTCACCAGTATCCTCAGGCTCTCCTACTTTTCCCAGCCTGCTTTGCGGCTAGGTTGAGCCTATTTGTTCAATGACTGTGAAGGAAAATGACTTGTGCTGACTCCTCCTACTTCCTGTTTTCCCCTCGCCTCCACTGAGATCTCAAAAGCAAAGTGTTCCACAGGGTAAAATTACAAACAGAAGAAGAATCATATCAGCATTTATGTGATTAAAAAATAAAATTTTAGTGAGTTAAACCACCTAGATTCAGGATTAGTTTGAAATGACAGCTAGTATTTATTTTCCTGACAAATATGCCTTTATTTGTATGGAAAACATAGGCTTGAACAATAATCATTTCGACATTGAACATGATGACATGAAGTCCATTGTCCTACTCCAAAGTTAATAGATTGGATACATTAGAATTCATTTATTATCTTAATGGAAAGGCAAGGTCTCCCTCTCCTATAATGACAGAATTGCTTTGATAGTTAATATATATCCTTAATCCAGGATAACAATACTTCAAACTGTGTGGATAAATATTATTTAGCATTTGCGGACATCTTTATTTTGGAGAATTATTTTTCAAGAAACACCAATCGTAAAAAATATGATGATAATTGATTTAAAATTAAGCCTGTCTTATGCATATGTAAAAACGACTATACAAGGATATTTACTAAAAATAATGTGACAGAATAACTTAATTGAAAAATTAACACTATTCAATTTTCATAAACATAGACTTATCAGAGAGCAATAAGAGGAAGTAGAGAGGTTTTATTCCTTTCTAGAAGGTGAAATATATGGAAAGTTGAATGGTAACACAAAATGACTGTGAATGAATTGATTAATTTAGATAATAAATCTATTTTTCTAATATGTGCATTATACCAAGTTACGTAGATGATTTTTCCCCTTATACTTAAAGGTGATCAAGATGGACGGAACATAACAAATTTTCTGGACTAAGTTTTCTGGATTGAATAAACATTGGGTTTTTTTTTTTTAATTTCCAAATTACAAGTGCGGTGGTTGCAAATAAAAAAAACTAAAGTCATTCCTGGATGTGTGGAAAGGTTCAGTTTTACATATTTTTATCTTTTAATTAAGTAAAATTTTAGAGAGCAAAATGCACAAAATTCAGGTATATATTAATAGTTCTGGAATTCAACAAATACAAACACATTACAACCATTACATCTATCAAGACATAGCGTATTTTCTCAATATATCTGTATGTGTATATGCATACATATAGACACACATAAAATTTGATCAATATTTTAAGGGTAATATTTTTTAAATTGTATTTTTCAACTGTTTCCTGCTATTGCATAAAATACAATTGATTCTTATAGATTGACCTTATATGTTATGATATAGCCAAATTCAGTATTATTCCTAGCAAAAAAATGCTTGGTGATTTCTTTTCTTCTGGTTTGTTTGTTTGTTTGTTTGTTTGTTTTGAGAAAGAATCTCAATCTGTCACCCAGGCTGAACTTCAGGGGCATAATCATAGCTCACTGCAACCTTGAACTCCCGGGCTCAAGCAGTCCTCCTGCCTCAGCCTCCCCAGTAACTAGGAATACAGTCACACATCACCACATACAGATAATTTTTAAATTTTTTTGTAAAGATGGGATCTGGACCAGCCTACTTTGACCTCAAAAATGCTCCCAAAGAACTGGGATTATAGACATGAGCCACCACACCCAGCTATGTTTTGTAATTTCTTCAGGATTCTCTATATACACCATCATAATAACATAAAAATAAAAAGTTTTATCTTTTCTTTTGGAAAATGTGTGGCATTTTATTTTATTTACTTAGATTTTGCCCTCTCTGTATTGGCCTGGATTTCCAATACAATATTTAAATGTTCTTATCTTGTTCTTTTCTTTTTTAATTTCAAAGTATTATAAGGATATACACGTTTTGGTAACATAAATTGCTTTTGTTTCATTTAAGTTAAAGTTAATTATAAGTGCGCCTATCACCAAGATAGTATGCATTGTACCCGTTAGGTGTGAATTTACCCGGTCCGTCCTCTCCCCGCGACTTGCTTGGTTTCCACTGAGTTTTATTACCATATGTGCACACGAATGCTGATGGATTAGTTCCAGCTGAATAGTGATATCTTGTTCTTGATCTTAGGAGAAAAGCCCTCAATGTCTCCCCACTAAGAGTAACAATTGCGACAGGTGCTTGTAGAAGCCATTTTTCAGATCAAGGTATTCTCTTCCATTTCAAATTGTTGATAGTTTTTTAACATGGATGAGTAGGGGTGATTTTTTCAAGCGTTATTCCATCTTATATTTTATTCTCCTCTAGTTTAATATGATAAATTACATGTGTATTGGAATGTTAACTAAACTTGTATATCTTGAATAATCTTCTACTGGTCAGAATATCTTATTCATTTTTTAGATATTTCTGTTTTTTTCCTTATGTTAAGGATTTTTCATCTATGAAGGAATGTTAGTAAATGTTCTTGTCAGGCTTATATTGTCCTTAAAAACAAGTTGAGAAGTGTTTCCTACTTTTTTTTTTTTTCCTTTTAGGTGTATGGATAAAATTAGTATTTATTTATAAAATATTTGACTGAATATACCAGTTAAGTCATCTGGGTCGGGAAGTTTTTCAAATGGTAATGTATTTGACTGCCAATTCAATTTATATAATTAATATAGGGCTATTCTGATTTTTAAATTTTTCTTGAATCTGTTTTCCTGATATGTATCTTTTTATATGTCTATCGTGCGTAAGTTTTGAAGTTTATTAGATTTAGATTTTTCTTGATATTCTCTTATTATTGTCTATAGGATCTCTAATGACATGTTTTATTTGTTGTTCCTGGTATTGATAATTGAGTTTTCTCTTTTTTCTTCATCAGTTTTGAAAATAATATATCAATACTATTAGTTTTATCACACAATTTTGGGGTTTTTGAGAACTTTCTCTACTAATTGTTTTATATTTTATTCATTTCTACACTTAACTGTATTATTTTATTTCCTTTATTTACTTTGGGTTTAATTTGCTCTTCTTTCTCTAGTTTCTAAGGTGGAATCTTGGATCATTGATTTTAAAACTGTCCACTTTTACTATATAATCATTATAAATATGAATTTTCAGCTAAGTATTGTGTGAACTGCATCTCAGAAAATTTCATATTTTGTGTTTCTATATCATTTAATTCAAAGTAGTTTTCTTTTTCATTTCCTTTCTTTTTCCTTTCTTTTTTTGAGTTTTTTGATATTCTAGATTTCTAAATGTTAATTATAAGGAAAACTATAGAGCTTTTAAAAGAAAACACAATAATATTATCATGACTTAAACAAGGATAAGCAAAGATTTCTTAGTACACAAAAAGAAATAACTGTAAAAATGATAAGTTAAATTTTATCAAAATTGAAAAATTCTGATCATAAGAAACAATTGAGAAAATGCCTAAATAAGACTAAAAGTGGTCAAAAATATTTGAAAAATATATCTGACAAAGCATTTGTATTCAGAATATAAAGGAACGCCAGTAAATCCAAAATAAAATAAAAAATTTTAAAAACAGACACAATAGTTGAGCAGACATGTCACAAAGTAGACATACAAATGACAAGCAAGAACAAGAAAATGTTCCTGGCAACATTACTCATCAGAAAATATATTTTAGAATCACAGTGAGATATTACTGCAAAGTATTAGAAAAGTAAAATTAAAAAGACTGCCACTGCCAAATTGTGGCAAAAATGAGGAGTAAGTGGAACTCATATAAAATATGACTGAGAATACAAAATAGTGCAAATGCTACAAAAAAGAAATTTTTTTAATAAAGTTAAATATATAACTACTAATCCATCGATGTAAACTATCATTTTTACTCCAAGGTACCTACACACAATATAAAACAAAACACTTTTAAAATTATTTCCATAAGAATATTATAGCAAGCTTTATTCATAATAACCAAAATTATAAATAAACCTGAGCATCCATCAATAGGAGAATGGATAATCCAATTATGGTATATTCACAGAATGGAATATTATGCATCAACAAAAAAGATGCAAGTGCTGTCACAGGCATATATTAATAATTTCATAGGCATTATGTTGAGAGAAAGAAGCCAAAAAGGAATATATACATATATACATATGAATATATATATACATTCCATACATATGATATACTGTATCAGGTAAAATTAACATCTATTGGAAAAAAATTAAATAGAAAACAATAAACTAGTGGTTGCCTCTGGTCTTCAGGGATTGGGATAATTTTTTTTCAAGTTTTATTTTTTATTTCAGCATATTACAAATGTTTAGGTTACATATATTGCTTTTGCCCAATCTGAGTCAAAACTTCAAACATGTCCATCTACCAGACACTGCACACGGCACCCATTAGGTGTGAATATACCCATCTCCTCCTACACCCTCCCACCTGCCTGATACCTGATGAATGTTACTATTATATGTGCACTTAAGTGTTGGTCAGTTAAGTCGTTTAATACCAATTTGATGGTGAGTGCATGTGGTGCTTGTTTTTCCATTCTTGTGATACTTAACTCGGTAGAATATGCTCCAGCTCTATCCAGGATAATACAAGAGGTGCTAGATCACCATTGTCTTTTGTGGCTGAGTAGAACTCCATGGTATACGTATACCACATTTTATTCATCCACTCATGTATTGATGGGCACTTGGGTTGTTTCCACATCTTTGCAATTATGAATTGTGCTGCTATAAACATTCCAGTGCAGATGTCTTTTTTATAGAATGTCTTTTGTTCCTTTGGGTAGAGG
>CAUYSK010033244.1:0-10603 GCA_963575035.1 Avahi laniger
CATCCCAATCTTCACCCTTTCATTTCACAAGGTTCTTTCCAATGCCCAATCCAGCTTTACTTTCCACTACATCACTTCTCTAATTTGCCACATCTGCCCAGGACAAACAGCCTAGGATAGAGGCCAGAGTGCCAGCCTTGACTCCAGAGGCACGGGTTCAAGCCTCTGCTCTTCCCTTCTCTGGTTGCATAACCATGAATAGGTCATTCAACTACCCAAGCTTCAGATGGTGCACTAGTAAACAACGAGGTTTCAAAAGTTTTGTTTCATTTTGGGCTTTTTGGTAGCAGAACCCTTTCTTCAAGCAAACTCTTATTTGAAGCCCAATATGCAAAAGAGGCCAAGGCAGAGTTGGTCGGGCTAACGTGAAAGTGGTTGTGGCAGTCACTGAATTGCCGCAGACACAGGCTGCTGCAGGGCACCATTCCTTCCATAGAACCCACGTGATCGGTGCCCTCTGGAGTTGTGCGATGAAGCATCACCATTCACTCCGGAGCTTCACAGAGCACAGTTCAAAAAAATCATGGCACAAAATAGTCTCCTTCCAGTTCCAGCAGATTATGGGAATATGCTTACTCCAAAATAGATCAGCCACAGGACCAGCCCCAATTCTTCCCCTTTGCTCCATCTCGGCCTGGTTTCATCCTGGGGAATTGGAGAATGGGGAACTTAGCATGAAAGAGAGGAGAAGGAAGAGAAGAAGAGGGGAAAGTCATGTCCTGTAAGTGCCCATTGATGTCTACCTTGATTTCTATGTAAAACACTGAAAGAGGAGACTGTCCTTCTGGACAGAATGAGTCTGGAACTAGAGTCAGGGGGTCTGATTTCTTGTACCAGCTGTGCAGTCTCAGACAACTCACCTGTGACAGGGAAAAGAAATGAATGCTGTACAAGTCTGCTTTAAGAAACAAAAGAGAAATAAGTGTGTTAAAATACACACAAACCATAAGGTGTTTTATAATGTAACATATTATTGCTATCATGTTATTATCTTTTAATTTGATATCTTCCCAGAAGTGCTATGGATTAACCCAACTTTTTCTACTGCTGAATGTCAAACTGTGATTCTGCTGATGTTTAAGGAACTCTGCGAATGGTGGAACCATATTTCAATTCTTTGAGAAATTTAAATATTTTCAACCTATTGTTCAGTGCTGCAAAAGAAACCGGCAAAATACCTGTAGAACATTCAATGGTGGGAGGAGCCGGATTGGTGGAACAGGCAAGACTCGCTTGAGGAGGTTATGTTCGAGGACTAAAGAATCAGCAGAGGCCAATGGAACAGCATGAGTGGAGACCTAAGAGGAGGAAAGCATGGAGTGTTTAAAGAAGTGGAAGAAAGAAAAAAGTCCAGTGTGGCTGCAGAGAAAGAATGACAATGAGAGAGTCATGAGATGGGTTAGTGAGGGGGACAGGCAGGAACTAGACCAAGCTTTTAGGTCTAAGCTAAACCTTATACAGGATTCTGAAAGTTTTGCTTCTCATTTTCTTCTTACTACCTAATGTGTGTTCCTTTCTTTGGACTTTAATCAGAATGAGAAATAAAAACACCAAAATACCGAAGCACACTAGCCAGCCTAAGAACAGCCCCAGGGTAGGGATTATATCTGAGTAATTCCAGGAGCACAGCAAGGGCCTGGCACATTGGGGTGCTCCAGAAGCGTCCGTTGCATGAATGAGTGACCGCAAGAATAAATAGATGATCTTCAGTTTCATCATTAAGGTGGAAACTAATTTAGGAGACCCCGGTATTGGAGCAGATGTCCCCCAAAATCCCAAACCTAAATTCCTTCTACCCTCCCTGCCTACTAATCTCTACTGTCTACTCTCAGCTCCTCCTGTGAAGGGCATCTTTTGCCTCTCAGACAATTGCAAATATTAAAATGATTCTTCATTAAGCCAAAATCCACCTCACTGAGGCATCCATTCATGAATTCTTTCATATCCCCCTTTGAAGATATACAGATTAAATCTACTTCCCTTTTCAAATAAGAGCCTGTCAGATATGTCTTACCTTCGTTTGCACCATGGAAATTATGTTTCAGTTTAAGATCAGAAAATTGGAGTTCTGTTTTCAGTGAAGATTCTAACATCCCAGGTTCATGGGCACTAAACACAGCACTTGTGGGTGGTATCTACATTTCCTTGTTGTATGCATTTGGTCTTTATACGGGGAATGCAGTAAACCAAACATCAGGGCCTTTGGCAGCAAGGGCTAAGGTCTGAGTTCAATTTGAAATCTCCTGAAATATGCTGGGTGGTTTGAACTCTGACACTTGTGAATATTAGCTCACACAGTAAAACTATCATGACTAATTCAACCCAACTGGAGAAAGTTGTTTGAGGGGTACAGCATGGCAGGGGTTACTTAATGCATTGGTTTTTGAGAAAGGAATCTTGCATGAAGATTGAATGATTTATTAACCCCCAGAGAAGGTGTTACATATAGGTCAAGCCTGAGTTCATTGGCAAAGCAGCAGCGGTGAAGGGCTCTAGCTATACAGTCACCTTATTTCAATGTTTATAACAATAGGGCTAAAAGGAACTTTAAAGAGTGTCCAAAATAATTTAGTAAAGCTTATTTTTGTTATACGGGTCTACTTGATAGAATCATGATCTTTATATTTCTTTCTTTTTTTTTTATGACCAACCACTACACAGAACTTTGAGGCCCAATTTCTAGCCCTGATTGCCAGAAGTGCTGTTCTCATTCTCTCCAGGGGACATATGTACCAGGAAAAGGAAGGGTGCGTGACCCCCTGAGCCTTCGGTCAGTGCAGCAATGCCATGGCAGTAATCTCTGGGCCACCATTTGGCTTAATGAATCCGATTGACTTTAATTCTAGCCCAGATGTAATCTTTTATAGCTTAATGATTTGTTCTCCCAGGCACTCTGATGAAATACTATAAACAGTTTCCTAGAATTGAGTGAAAATAGTTTTTATTCCTCATTTCTAATTAATTGTTGAGCAATTATATTGAAATTTGATCTGTTACAATCACTATAAAATTATTCCATGGAAAAGATTCTTAATAACTATTTGCATCATCCCAGAAACAGGATATGCTGAAACATTTTGAGGAAAAATCTTTCTTAATGCATTCAATTAAAAAACATAATATATGGCCGGGTGCGGTGGCTCACACCTGTAATCCTAGCACTCTGGGAGGCCAAGGTGGGTGGATCGCTCAAGGTCAGGTGTTCGAGACCAGCCTGAGCAAGAGCGAGACCCCTGTCTCTACTAAAAGAAATAGAAAGAAATGATCTGGACAACTAAAAATATATATATAGAGAAAAAATTAGCCAGGCATGGTGGCACATGCCTGTAGTCCCAGCTACTCGGGAGGCTGAGGCAGAAGGATTACTTGAGCCCAGGAGTTTGAGGTTGCTGTGAGCTAGGCTGACTCCAGCCCAGGCAACAAAGCGAGACTCTGTCTCAAAAAAAAAAAAATAATAATAATAATATAAAAGTATAATAAGGGGGAGGAAAGGATATTGATGAAAGGATACAAAGTTTCAATTATGCAGGAAGAATAATTTCTGGGGAGCTAATATACAGCATAGTGACAATAGTTAATAATACTGTATTATATACCTTATAATTTACTGAGAACATAGATCTTAAATTAAATCTTCTCAATACACACACACACACAAAATGGAACTATGTGGAGGTAATGGATATGTTAATTAGCCTTAATTGTAGTGATCATTTCATAACATATACGAAAACATCAAGTTGTACATCTTAAATATTTGCGAATTTTATGTGTCAATGATATCTCAATAAAGCTGTTAAAAATAAATAAAAATTTACTTTGGGAGGTCAAGAAAGGAGGATCTCTTGAGCTCAGGAACTCAAGACCAGTCTGCGCAACATGGTGGGACCTTATCTCTACAAAAATTTTTTTAAAAATTAGCCGAGCATGGTGGTGCATGCCTGTTGTCCCAGCTACTCTGGAGGCTGAGGCAGAAGGATTGCTTGAGCCCAGGAGTTCAAAGCTGCAGTGAACTATGAATGTGTCACTGCACTCCAGCCTGAATGACAGAGTGAGACCCTATCTCTAAAAAAATATATGTTTTTAAATAAACAAAAATTTAAAAATAAAAATATAATAATATTTTTGCTGCAACAATGACTACTCTCTGAAGTAGTTAGGTCTTCCCGCACCCTGGTGACTGAGAAGACACAGAAAGATGCTGAAGTTAAGAGACTAACCCAAGGCTGAAGTATTAGGAAGCCAGAGCAGAGCGCAGCAGGGACCCTCTAGGTAACCATCGCAGCCCAGAGCCAACAGACGAAATCTAAATGAAACACCCCTAACCCAAGAGAGTTGCAGGGATGCCATGATCACACCAGAAAAATCACAAGGAGGGCTTGCCCCAAAACTCTGAATATGTGTCCAAAAAAAGGGTACACTGTTTTTACCCTCCATTCCCTCACTTGGAAAAATTACAGCAATACCATTTCTAATTCAGTGTTATGCTGGGAAGGTTGCAAATTAATTGCAATTATGCCTTCTTTGTGCCAAGTGATAATTTACTGCAATTAATTATCAAAAGATCTACTGCTGTCAATTATGATACTTGTGCTTGAGGAGGGAGGAGCTATTTGTGAGCATCTGAAATCAGTAACAAAGTTATGTTTTGCCCTTTTTTTCCTCATTTCCAATTAAGCTATTATAATTTGTTTTCATTATGCCAAACACAATGGAAAAACTAACAATGTTGCTCTTACTCCAAACATTATCTAGACTTTCATTGAGTCAAGACTCTTATTGTTACACCTGCAAGTCGTACATGGAGGGAGGCATACTTCAGAATTAATGAGCGCAGCTGTGGTCTCTCTTACGTTCAGCACTTGTGAAATAGACCTCTTTAAAGTGCCATTATCACAATATTGATAGAGTTATTTATAGCATTGCAAACGCTCCCAGTCATAACAGAGGACTTGTTATCCAGCGCGAGTTCATGTTGCTGTCATCCCCTGGCCTTCATCCAGAGCCTAGGAGCAGGCACCAGGTGGACCATCTCTCAGAAATGAACTCTAAAAGACATCCAAAAAATTTTTCACAACGAGAAAGATCCGATCCCCAGAAGTAGGGCGAGTGGCTGAGTGACCACCTATAAGAAACAGCCAGTCAGCCTGAGCCCCACTACCATGAACTCTGGCCACAGGTGGCAGGCTGGGCTGTGCAGGTATGTGAGGCATGTCACCTGTGACCTAGCCCAACATGATTCTGCCGGGGAAAAGGAAACTCAGGGTTCAAGGCTTGTGCTATTTCTTCATAAGTAAGTCATGCAGACAGGCAATATCAGGAGGAAATACCCGTGCTCACGCTCTTTCATTCAACAAAGGATGTTCTGCTCCTGTTTTCTATGATGAGAATGTCTCATTTGCATCTTTTCCTCCATTCAATTTTAAGCTACTTTTGGGTGAAGAGTTTACCTTATCTGTTTCTTCCTTAGCGCAGTGCTGGCACATGATCACTCTGTGCATTTAAGAATCTTCCGCTCTGCACTAACCATGTGCTAAGCACAGCGCTAGGTCCTGTAAAACAAAGACATAGATGAGTCACTGTATCTTCCCTTAAGAATGCCACAGCCTAGGACAAGAGTTCTTTATCCTTTTTTGGAGTCACAAAGTCCTTTGTTAATCTGCTAAGGTAAATCCTTTGAGACCCTTCTCCGTAGAAAAAGCTACATGTGGCTAGACTAGAATCCAAGCCTCTGGACTCCAGGGCCAGGGCTCTTATGACAGAGACGGCCTCAGCAGCCACCTGTCACACTGGGTGAGGGTGCTGAACACGGACATCCAGATCTTCTTTATAGGCTGAGGTTGCTGAGGGTGGGGATCCCCTCCAGCTGTCCCCAAATGCAGGTAGCAGGGCTGAGGGTGAGTGGCAGTGACTTAAAAGTTCTCTTTGAAGTAAGTGACCATTCTGCCTGGGACTCTAAGAAAAGTAACAATCTCCTCTGCAGCAGGTGGGCTAATTCCCTCCCACCTTTCAGGATGCCCCCATAGGTGGGAAACCTCTGCCCAATTTTAGGGAGTCACAACCCTGTGAAGCCCACCCAGAGAACTCCCACCCCCACACCTCCGCTCGTAGCTAGTGGCAATGAATGGGCCAGTTGAGAGAATGGCGTGTTAGTATTAATAGAATCTAAAAGTCCCAAGAGCTTTGGGCCCTGGGGAAAAGGCTATTTATCTGCTCAGTTTCCTCCCAGAAGCATATTCTTCCCAAAATGATTGGCCTGGCTTCCTTGGATACTTAGAGTCAGCCAGTCATTCTCCATTTTTATCAGTTTGGGTTTAGATTTGGGGATTTGATTTCTTTTTCCTACCTGGATTCCTTTCATATTCCCCACCTCCCCTACCCTACCCCCACCCCCCACACTACCCCCACCCCCAGGGAGTGGGGAAGTAGAGCACGTGCACATCCAGCCTGCCAAGCAAATAGGTCAGCGCCTTTGCCAGCCCCCACCGCAGGACCCAAGGATGACAGAAAGCCAGCTGAGAGGGTGAGATAAGCCCTGATGCATAATCTTCCCCACCCATCCACGTCTGAGTTTGCAAATAGGCATTCCAAAGTGACCCTGGCTCAGAGAGTTTTCAAATTGATGAGTTCTCCCCCAGCCAAACCCTGCCCCGCCTCCCATTCCATGGACACCCAGACATCTCTCACCTGCATGGGCACCCTACAGAGACACGGTGTGTGCTCCTATCATGCGGAGGAGTCTGTCATTTATCTCAGGGTTTGAGGCCAAACATTTGCAGAGTTTTTAGAGAACCTGACATAAGTCACTCAAGTCTTCCCCCTGAATCCCACTGCCGGCATTTATTGGCACTAAAGGGGAATTTTCCCTGGCAAAGGGCAGCTCTGGATGGATGCTTTCTGCAGCCTGGGCACACAGAATTCACAAAGTATCTCTCTGACAGGCAGCTCCTGTCTAGGAAGAGCCAGGGCTGGAGGGGAGACGCTGACACTCTAGATCTAGCTCTGTTGCATTACACAGCACTTTTTTCCTCCGAGCCTTAACTGCTTTGTTTGCAAAATATTAATAAAAGCGTTAGCCTAGATCAGAGACTGCAACCTCAAAAGCCCTCTGAGATCAGGCAGGTAACATATATGACAGTAGCAGCCGACAGGGAGTATTCGGAACTCTATGAACAGAAAAAAGCCCACCCCACCTAAAGGCATTTTTATTCTAGAATTTTTAAATGCACTTGAACAGCAACATGTATCTGCAATCTGAAATCGTCTCTGACTACTAGTTGTGAGGCCCGGCTATTGATTCCAGCACTAAAGCAAAACGATATTATTGGTATTTGAGTACTTATTTTATTTAGTGGCTTTTTTTTTAAGTATTTAGTGAAATTAAATGTATTTCAAACATGAAAATTTAGGTGAACACCCCTCGGCCATAACTGGTTCTGCTGCTGCCTTTGACATCAGTCTCTTCTGCCTGGGACACCTCGGAGCAACTGTGTTTGATGCTGCCAGTCCAGGTGGGCTCTGAACTCTTCTATAGGATCGAGCCCCTAATTGTAGCTTTCAGGACCACCACCTCTGGGCAGCTCCTGAGCTCTGACAGCAACGTATTTGTTGCCCATCTTCCCAGGATGAATGGCCCTGCCTGCAGCCTCACCCTTTCTCTGATTGCCTAGGGACAGGAGGTAGGCAGAGGTGCAGACTGTATCCAAAGCTGGCTGTCCTTAGTAAAAAGTGTTGGTGATACTACTCAGTTTCTACCATTCCCCAGCCCAGACTTTGTGCCTGGCAAAAGGAAGGGTGGGGGAGGGATGTACTCAGAGGAGATGCGAGGGAGCAAGGGAGCTTCGGGAAGCTCTTCTGTTCGGCGTTCCTCCAGCAGCCACCGTGTCTACCTCTGTCACTACCCTTTTCATATTGCATTTTTAGTTGTATTATTTATCCCTTATGTTATCGTTCACATGTTCCACCAGAACTATAAGCTCCTTGAAGGTATTTTTGTGTCCCCAGTACATAGCACAATATCTGGCACACAGTAGACTCAACAAATTTTTTAAATAGAATGCATAAGATTCTTCATCTTTTATTTATTGCAAAAATGTTGAATGTATATAAACAAAATAAGCTGGGCATGGTGGTACACGCCTATGGTCTATAGTCATAGCTACTCAGGCTGAGGAGGGAGGATTCCCTGAGCCTAGGAGTTTGAGGCAAGCCTGGGCAATGTAGCAAGACCCGGTCTCTAAAAACAAATAGAAATTTAAAAAATAAAGAAGGAAAGAAGATAAGGCATGCTGGGCTTGGTGGGAGCATAATCACAATAAATACAATTTATAATTATATAAATTTGTGTTCGATGTCTCCCATCCAAGCACTAACCACACCCAACCCTGCTTAGCTTTCAAGACCAGACAAGATCAGCTGTATGCAGGGTGGTGTGGCCATAAACGTGTGCTCAGTGTCTCTTTTCTACTCCAGTTTATTGTCAGCAACTAGCACAGTCCCTGACATGTTGTACATGCTGAATAAATATTTTCTGAATGCATGACTGAAAAGAGAAACAATATTTTTCAGGATTTCCCTGAAATCCTGATATCCTACCCCAACAGATTGCTTTAGCTTCTCTGCTATCTCAAACTCACCTACCAGACTCTCTCCTCTTAAGCAATGAGTTGATATTTCTCTGTATCCTTGTGTTCACTGAGGATCTAGAAATCTTGAAAGGAAACCCCACATAGAGCTTATGCACATACATGAGAAACTGGACTGACTGTTAAATCAAAAAGGCTTTTTTCATAATTCAATTAAACTCCCTTAAATGTAGACATTAGTCAAGGACAACTTTATTGATTGCATCTAATTGCACGTATTTTCTTACACTTCTACCGAAGCCTATTTTTTAAGTCACTTGAAAGACTGCTCCTATTTCTGAAAGGGAATATGCCAAAGTAAGGTTTTAATTCATTACCTTTTGGACATACCGTCATTCCCCAGCTAGCACCAATCTGTTAAAAAATGTGAGGCTGCAATTACTTATAGGATTCCCAAACCACCTTTTGACAAGAGTTAGCTAGTTAGCTACTAGGAAATTCTGAAAACCTGCCTGCCTCTCATTCATTTAGCTAGTCGATCAGTCACTCAGCAAACATTTATTGAGTCCCTAATATGTGCTAGAAATACAAAGATGAGTGATACACAAAACTGCTCTCCAGGAGTGCCCAGTCTGATGAGGAGGTAGATGAGTGAATACTTAATCTAATGTGCACAGTGTACAAAAAGACCTGTACAGCACTCCCTGGCAGTCCAGAGGAGGGTGTGGCTAATCATGGGGGGCGGGAATCAAGGAAGGCTTCACAGAGAGAGTGACATTTGAGCTGGGTTTTAAAAAGAATAAGAGTTCTCCAGATAAATAAGGTGAGGTTAGGGCATTCCTGGTAATGTAACCACTGGAGCAGATATATCCACAAGAGGAAGCAGCTAAGGCACCGAGTGTCCGCAATGGAGAGACAGCAGGTTACTCTAAACAGGGAGCCAAGGACTGTGCAGGAAATGCCTTCCAAGGATTTTAGGCATGGTCAGCTTTACACTTCAGAAAGATGATTCTAGAAGCTGTATAGGAAATGGATTAGAGGATGGTAGACTTCATACTTCTAGCTAAAACCAGAATTCTCTAGTCCCTCCTCTCTCAACCAGCTATGGACCAATAAGAACTCCCTGGACTCCAATTAGAATTATCTACAGCCTGGAAAAAACTGTGCAGCAACACAATGTTCACAATAAGATAGGACAAAGCCAGAGTGGAAGAGTATCTGAGCCCCGTCATGACAGCTGCCATTTGCATAGCACTCTATGTCAACTGCCTTGACAGGCATTGACCCGAGTCTTCACATCAACTCCGCAAAGGAGGAATTTGTTTTCCCATTTCAGAAAAAAAAAAACAAAGGCACAAAGGGATGAGCTTAAAGTCAACACAGCTGGAAAGGAGGAGGAGAGCCAAGATTCATGCCTGTGTCCACTGGTTCCTTGCATTTCCCATGCTGCACAGCGACCATCTAGGCTGGACTCCTATTCACAGATGAAGCTGGGCCATTCTGGAATTTAATGATTCACTGAACAACTCTTTGAGCTGACTCGGGACTTTGGTGGAGGAAACAGAGGATAGCAAACCTCCATGATTTATTTAACTGTCTTGATCAATCCAATCCAGGCCAAAATGTTCTCTACTTTTCCATAGGTTAACTCCTACTCTGTTTCAAAACCTAGCCACCGTATTGTCTCCTCCAGAAGCCTCAGACTTGGCTGAATCCCCTTGCTGTAGGTTGCTAGTGACTCTATGCTTCCTCACTTGATCATATCACTTATTTCAAGGCATTGCAATTTCTATTTAGTATGTCTGTGCCTCCCCATCCCTGACCATTCCCATGGTACCACTAAAACATGAGTTTATGATGGGCATGGACCATTTTTTATTCTTTTTTTTTTTTTTTTTTTGAGACAGAGTCTCACTCTCTTGCCTGGGGCGAGTGCCGTGGCGTCAGCCTAGCTCACAGCAACCTCAAACTCCTGGGCTCAGGCAATCCTACTGTCTCAGCCTCCCAAGTAGCTGGGA
>CAUYSK010033247.1:0-22702 GCA_963575035.1 Avahi laniger
ACTGGGCTCCAGATTCTCCACTTAGGCTGTTTTAGAGGTTCAAGCTATCAGTACTGTAGAACAAGCACTGGGGCTGGGGGTCTACAGAGCTGGGCTGCATTGCAGGTAAGCAACATGGACTGTGTGACTTTGGACAAGTTACTTGACCTTGCTGAATTTCAGTTACCCGACCCATAAATTGGAACTCTTATTTCATAGGGTTGTTGATAGCATTAAATAAGAATTTGGAGATACCTCAAAAAGCTAAAATAGAAATACCATTCAATCCAGGAATAGCACTATTAAGCATCTACCCAAAAGAGCAAAAGACATTCTATAATAAAGACATCTGCACTTGAATGTTCATGGCAGCACAATTCACTATTGTAAGGATGTGGAAACAACCCAAGTGCCCGTCAATTCATGAGTGGATTATTAAAATTTGGTATAGGTATACAATGGAATATTACTCAATTATAAGCAATGACAGTGATCTAGCACCTCTTATATTTTCCTGGATAGAGCTTGAGCCCATTATCCAAAGCCCATATCCAAAGTATCACAAGATCAGAAGAATGGGCTCCACATGGACTCGCCATCAAATTGGCACTGACTGACCAACACTATGGTGCTCACTCGATAGTAATATTCTCCAGGGATTAGGGGGTGGGGGGTAAACTCACAACTAATGGACGCGGTGAGCATTGTAAGAGGGGAAGGGCATGCCTCTAATCCTCACTTGGGCGAGGCAAAGACATAAAATATAACCAAAATATTTGTATCCTCATAATATCCTGAAATAAAAAAAAAGGATTACATATGATGTGTGTAAATGATTTAAGACAGCACAGCATAAGTGATTAATAAGTGGCATTGAAAATACTATGGGCTAGTTGAACCTCTCCATACTTCACACTTTGTATTTACAAAATGAACGTTAAATTGAAAAAAATAACTTACGTCCTTCTAATTCTAAAAGTCTATAAATTTGATAGACTTCTTAATAGATTGCACATCAAGAGTGGAGATGATTTCTACTTTTTCTTCCCAGGGATAGTGTTGACTGAGTAAATTCTATAACAAACATAAAATTTTTAAAGTCAATTGTTTACTGTCAAGAATGTGTGCCTGAGAGATTCTAGTAACTCTCAGAGCCAAAATCCTATGAATCCCAAGACAGTCGTATTTTTAATATGCAGCTCATATGCTGCTTCCTTCATTGTTGTCAGTCTCAGCTATGCATTTCCTTTCTTTTGCTGGAATTGTGTCTATTTTATTCTTGTTGTTTATGGTAACTACTCTCTCATGCCCTTATCATAATAATTTCATTTCCTCATTTAACCTATTATCAATTATTAATTCAACAAACATTTAAGGGTGAGCCCCATATCATAGATGTAAGTGGGCATTGGGAGAGAGAAAGCAAAACCCCAGGGCAACATCAAGCAGACAGTTTTAGCTACAGCTGCTCTAGCTGCAGGGGATTCTGTATAGAGAGAAACTCAAAATAAGAGTAAAGGATTTCTGAGTAATGCAGAATAGATATTTTTTTCTCTTCCCTCCAAAATTGCTACCAAAAAAAGTCATTGAATGTATACCATGGCACTCAAATGCAGCTTCAAAAAGCATAATTATAAATTAGAAGGATGGAGATGGAGCCCATTCTACTAAGTGAAGTATCACAAGAATGGAAAAACAAGAAACACATGTACTCACCATCAAATTTATACTAACTGATTAACACTAAGGTGCTCACAGGGTTGTAGTAATCACTGGGCGCCAGTCAGTTGGTAGCGGGTCATGGGGGTGGGTAAACTCACAACTAATGGATGAGGAGCACACTGTATGGGGGATGGGCAGGCTTATAGTCCTGGCTTAGGCAAGGCAAAGGCATTATGTGTAACCAAAATGTTTGTACCCCCATAATATTCTGAAAAAAATATAAAAATAAAACTACCAGACAGATGAAAATGCAAAACCTAAAAAAAAAAAAAGTGCACAGGCAGTACCCAGCTCCAAAAGATTAATGGTGAGCTCTACTTAGTGCAGTGAGTGCTTACTACGTGTTAGACCCTCTACATGCATTATGTCCTTTGATTCTCACAGCTTCCTATAAGATAAGTATTACTCCTCAGTCTACTGAAAAAGATGTTGAGATTGAGAAAGGATAGACAGGTAATAATAATTTACCAAAGTAGGATACCTTCCCAGACCTGCCAGACCTTCCTGCCTTCAAGGCCTTGTTTCTTCCCTTTAAATAAACTTTAAAGGTTTTTATTTTTCAAAATATTTCAGGCTACATTTTTAATTGAGTGGTTGGGGATACACATATTAATTTAAGCTTCAGATAAGCATGTTTAATTTCAGGATTCAAAAGGGCGGTAATAGGATGAAAGACAAATTCATACATTAAAAAAAAATAGCTACAATTTAGCACTTAGTGTGTGTGCCAGGCACTTTGATGAGCGCTTCTTGTGATATTTATCTTAGTGACCATGCCCTAAACTTGAGAAGGTTGGTTTTATAGAAGAAAAGGAGACCTAGAGAGATTAAAATTTAGATTTGGTAGTAAGTAGCAGAGCCACAGTTTAAACTAAGGATTTGATTAACTCTGGGGCCCATGTTCTTAGCCCCACTGGCTGTGATGCCTCTCTGATCAATGCAGACATACATACACGTCTTTAAAAACTCAGATTATGCAAAGTGTCTGTCTTGCTCATGGTAACCTACTGTTCTTGCTGTGCTATCTAGTGCAGCCCTTCCAAACATTCTTATATCTTTGTATCTAATCCATTTTTTCCATGTTAAAATAGGTCTATATATTCTGACAGCTTATCGTAAATTCTCTCCATGAAATTTCAGAGAGCAGAGCCCCCAGCACATAGCATTCTTGAGTCATTAGCTCACATATTTGCTAATTTATAACAAACATTATTGAGATAATGTGGCACACTAAGGTAAATATTGGGGACAAAAAAAAGGTGAGTAAGAAGGAATCTCTACTCTCAAAAAACTTGATGTCTGGTGGGTGTATCTTGGGGAGTAGAAAATTATATGAAATGATAAACAAGTTTATAATAAAGCCACACTTACATGCTATGGGGATGGGAGGCAGATGCTAGAGAATAATAATTGAGGGACTCTAGAAAGGTTTCTTTTCTGGGAAAGTGACATCTGAGCTTATTCTTGAAGTATGGGGTAGAATTAGGCAGAATAGTGAATAAAGGAGGAAGAACTTCAAAACACGTAAAAGAGTATGTGTTCTGAACAGTAGATGCTCTCTGTCTATGAGCAAAAGAAAGAGAATAATCCATGGGGTTTTTGGATGACTTAACAGGTGATGCCTTTGGATTCTTGGGATGCTGAGCTTATATTTGGATGGATTATTGACAAATAATGGTATCACTGCATTCTATTGAAGCTAAAATGCTTAAATTTTATAAAGTTTCAATGTAAAAATGCAATGCATTAAGTGGTACAAATAAAGATGAAAATTATCATAACACATAGCCAACAATGAAATGGACCAATAAATCCCCTGAAAACACAAAGTGGATTCCTTACTGATCCAGATGACTTTTTAGAAATCTTATAAACTACAAAAGTAAAGTCTTCATATTTATTAATATTGCCAAGACCTTACAATAGATTTATTGGGATTTTTTGAAATTTTCTTGGTTTACTTCCTAACTTGATTCCCAAGGGTAATTTATGGCTGGTGATAAAGCACTGTATATGAGTTAAGTGCAGCTTTTACAGGGAGTGATGTGCTGCACATAGCAAGAGACTATGACCAGTTCACACAAGATGTATGGTAATGACAGGTTTGAGAATGATACAAATAGTAATAGCTTTTTAGATCCACACTTCCCTAGTTCTTCGTAAATTAGTGAGCTAGAATTAAATTTGTTTGTCATCACATTTGACAATGCAGATATCTCATGTTCTTGAAAAAGTCAACTTGAATGAGACTGGCAGCAAACATTAAAGCCATATGGAAATTTAACTATGACTCTCTTCATATTTGCAACGTTACTTTGAACGACAACATAAAATGCGTTGTACCTCAAAAATATATACCATTTTAAACTCTTCTTTTTTAAAAAAGGTAAATTTATCTTTTAGAATTTACCTTTATAGAAATTAATGGAATCATTGTAAATTGGCTAAATGACCTCAATGTGTAAGACCTCATCAAACCTTTTCCCATCTTGTCATCCCTGAGTGGCCCATTGCTGTCCTTCATCCCCTGGACTCCCTCCTGTAGTTCTGAGTTTATGCTGCTTAAAAGAGAAACATAGATATTTTTCACTTTCTTAGCATGTTCTCTGTCACCTTGGAAACTAAATGTGTGTATCAGAAATGCTACTCCCCAATTTCCAGCTCATCAAATGCTGCAGTCCTGCCCCAATTACAGTACCCAGCACCAAGTGACTGTCTAAGATGCAGGTGAGTCCTCAGTGTAATGAGGATAATTATTACCTTTTAAGATATTTTAAGTGATTAAGCTCTTATTATAATTAATTATAGAGAACATACTCTTAGCTGGCAGGGCCAGAGAACAGGGTATTCTAGTTAATGGTTCAATAGAAATAAAGAGAAAATAAAAGATGTTAGTGCTCCTGAGATTCAGCCTGGGACTGCAGGAGATGACTGGATTTTGCCAGAGTGCCCTCCCTCATCCAGAAGACCATTACATTGCACCAGCAGATGTCTAAATAGCAGCAAAAGAATTTTCATAATTGTATCAACTCTGGTTGAAGTGATCTACCACCACACTCTTTCTTTCTTCCAATTTCCAGCCTTCCCTTCAGAGAAAAGGTGTGGAAATGAAGTTGTTGCCAGTCTCCACTAAGCCTTGAAACCGTCAGAAGCTGTAATAGGAGCGGCAGTGGAACTACTCTGGGAAGATTGACAGCACGATTCTTACCTTTTCCATTTGTGTGGTCTGGGTGTTTTCTCTATGTGTATTTGTCAAGCTGTAATAAAGAATATTGCTTTTTCTCATTGGTTTAGGTCAAGGATTCCATGTCAAAAATCTAGTGCAAGTAATCAAGATGTCCCATTCTGGTTAGCAGTACAAGAGATAAATCTTGCTTTCAAATTTAATTTGAACAGTATTTTAACTTTCCTTGGTACACTCTTCCAAATATCTAATATATTATTTGTGCACCGTTTTTAAAAAGTGTCTACAAAAGATTTTTTTTTAAAATGCACTTTAAGAAACACTGTGATCCTGAGCTAAGAGTGCAATGAATTGCCTTCCCTACATAACTGTGTGGTTGAGCGAGGTACTGGCTTACGGAACTGCTGTCTTCTAGACTCTCTTGACTACCTCTGTCTTGAGAGTCCTCTCATAGCCTCCACGATACTACTCTCACCTGATTGTGTACCTGTCTGGCTTTCTCACTTCCTTTGCTGCCTCATTTTCTTCATCTTGCCTCTTAAATACTGCTGCTCCTAAGACTCTGTCCTCAGCTCTTTTCTGTTTCTATTCTGCTCTCTGCTTGTGTGACACACACCTTTTTTATACGGCTTCAATGATGTACCAAAAATGTATCAAATCTAATTTGATCTCTAATTCTGACCTCTCTCCTTAGCTACAAAGTCTTTTTTAAATGTTTAAAGTATTTTTCAGTACAACTATCCTGGTCTGGAGATTTTTATGGATTACATTTTTCCTTTTAGTGTTCCTATTCTTGATACTTTATGCACAAACATAGTCATTGAGTTGTATCCCCTTTTAATTGTATTATCTGTTTGCAAATAAATTTAAAAATACCTACTATCTAATTTTTCCAAACATCTTAATGTCTTTTCTTCTGCATTGTTAAAATTTATTTACTTTGTCATTTACTCAGAATTTTATTGAGGTATAATTTGCATACCACACAATTCATCTATGTAAAGTGTACATTTCAATGGATTTTACTATATTCACAGATATGTGAAACCATCACCAGAGTCAATTTCAGAACATTTTCATAACATGAAAAAGAAACCTTGTACCCTTTAACTATTACCTTGTAAGCTCCCATTTTCTCCCTCAGCCCTAAGCAACCAGTAATCCTACTTTCTGTTTCTATAGATCTTATTCTGCACTTGGATATGAATTGAATTACGTAGTAGACAATATTTTGTGCCTGACTTTTTAAATTTAGCATAATATTTTCAAGGTTTATCCATGTTACAACATGTATTAGTACTTTATTCTTTTTTATGGCCAGTAATATTCCATTGTATGGATAGACCACATTTTGCTTATCTTTTCTCTATTAATGAACATTTAGGGTGTTCCCACATTTTGACTATAATGAACAAGCCACTATAACATTTACGTACAAAGTTTTGTATGAACGCATTTTCATTTCTTTTGGGTCTATACCTAGGACTGAAATTACGGGATTAAATGTTAACTCTATGTTTAATCATTTAAAGAATAGTCACACTGTTTTCCAAAATGGCTTTGCATTTTATATCCCCACCAGCAATGTATGAGAGTTCTAATTTCTCCAAATCCTTGCCAACATTTGTTGTTATCTGATTATTTGATTCTAGCCTACTATGTGGGTGTAAAGTAATACCTCATTGTGGTTTTCCCTGAAGATTAATGATGTTGAGAATCTTCTCATGTGCTAATTGGGCATTTTTATATCTTCCTTGGAGAAATGTTTATTCTATGACCTTTTTAATAGTATGGTTTATTACCCTGGTCTTGGACTGCCCTTCATTTATCACCTCCTGTGTGATCCAATTTTTGCATAGTATTTTTCCAAGAAACTTATAGCATGTAGACATATCTTGTGACCAATCTTCTTTCCTGTGTGGCAATGTCTTTTACAGAACACAGGGGCATCTCAGATACAGTGAGATCCTATGCTCACAAAAGCCAGCTTATTCCCTGTCTTTTGTCATATTACACACAAACGGCAATAAAACATGACTTTTTCTTCCTCTACCACTTCTTCTTGTCAGTATTCATATTCCTTCAGTATAGTGAAATGCACAATGCTAGTATTTTACAGTCATTCTCTTTAGACCTTTCTATTAAAATAAAAAAGAATCATGTTTTCCTTTTTGGCTCATGAATATTAGTTTGTTCCCCTAGACTGGATTCATATCAGGCGAAGAAAACTCACAGCTTTTCTTTGGTAGTTGCTTAGTCCCTGATTTACTAGAGAGGGGTTTTCATTCTCCAGTTCCTATATGCCATTCTTCTTATTCCCCAGTTTTTGGACTATTTCCAGTTGGTTAATGACCTCTCCCTTTGTATACATGACATCAGGTGTTGTAACTGTGTCCTTTCTCCCCACAGAGTTACTGCATTGCATCAACTCACCTTCTGTTTCTCTGTGGCGCTTCCTGGAGTCTGCAAGACACACTGCCAAGATGCCCTCCTGCAGCTCTCATTGTTGCACAGGAAGCCAGCACCCTCGTCTGCATGTAATGCTGCTTTTAAAATCCAAAATACTAGAGTTTGGGGAGTGTGAAAACAAATGATAGCCTTAAAATATCATCCACATGGAAATCGTTTTCTTGGCTCGTGGCCATTATGTGAGTAACAATAGCCTTGGAGAGCAAAGAAAATGAGTCCAAGTTCTGCTGGCAGGACCCAGTCTGAGAACTCCCTCAGAGGCTATGAACAGGAAAGTCACAGAACGTGATGGGGCAGGGCGACATGGAGTGCTTGGGGAATATCCTTCAGGGGCTAATTTAGGGCAACTGTTAAAACAATAGCTTGTGCTGCCCTTTCCCCCAGGGGCCTCAGCCGTGGCCCACACAAGGCCCACGACCCCCATTCACTCCATTTATCAGTTCACATTGCCCACTGCCAGGGGAACACGGACGTGCTGATGTCACTGCCAGAGGACCCTTAAATGTGCGTGCACATACCTGCGTGTGTGAATGAATGGCTGTCTGAGTGCGAAAGAACATGTAAGCCTGAGCCCGTCCTCGCCCCCATTCCAGCCCTGGCAAGGAGCCTGCTCTCCCACCTGGCTCCTCTCCACGCATATTTGCCCCCATGATCAATGCTCCCCATTTGAACCAACTGTTTCCTCCCCATCCCTCCGTGAGAACATTTCTCCCACTGAGTTTTCCCTGTGCCCGGGAGATCTGTAATAGTCTCCGCTGATCGTTCTTGGAGCTTTCCCATGTTTCCCTCGATCGAAGCTGCCTCTGCGTCTGCAGTCCCGCTGCGTCTCTCTCCATCCTGAGACCACAGTGTCCTCCCTTGCCGCTCGTTTCCTCCTTTGCAACTGTATGTATTTAAAGTCCCTGTGACCCCTTTAGAATGACAGAGAAAGGAAGCATATTATTTATGAAAGAGGTGAAAGGAGACAGGGACAGAGTGAGAAAAGTAAAATATAAACTGCCAAAAAGAAAAAACGAAGGAGGTGAGGGAAGAATTTCATGTATTTTTAGAGCTACCAGAGAAACATCCACCTACTATACAAATGTGCACACTCACAGCAATGTTTAAACAATAAAAGTACAGAAGTAATTCCCTTCTTCTACCATATAAGTCTTTCAATGTGGAGTCTTCTTTGTTCTAAATCCCGTCTGAAAGAAAAAGTAAGTCATTTATTCTCTTGATACTTCCCTCTGTGTTTTCATAAATCTATTTCTCAGTGACCTAAAAGTATATGAAATAAGTTTCATGGTACTAGTTCTAAAAATTTAAGTCTTCTTATGTGATGCCGATATAGAGCAACCAAATATTTTAAGTTGCTGCTAGTGCAAGTCTAACTGGCAATTTCATAACTGTAATTTACAATGATAACAGCAAATGTTTATGGAGTGCTACCATGTGCCAGGCACACTTCTAAGCACATTACTTATTTTGTTTCCTTTAGGTTTCATTTCAGTCTTGTAAGTATGTGTTCTTACAGTTGAGTAAATTGAGGTACAAAGAGTTTGAGTAATTTGTCCAAATTCCTCAGTAAGACACAGGGCAGAAATATAATTTCCCTGCAGGAAATCAAACCACAGAGCTATTGCTCATGACCGCATTTTTATGCAACTCGTTATATAAGCTACACCATCTGTTGATATTCTTTGGAATGGCATTTTCTGCTTAAATCTACCTGAGTTTACTCAGGGCAAATGCGTTACACAACACAAGGGCCCATGCCCATCCCCAAACACAACGTGAATCGTGCCCCTTGGAGATTTTCTTCAGTAGGGCCTTCTATGCACAGGGAAATTTCCATGGCATTGTTCTCACTATCGCACTACTTCTGAAATTCTAATGTCTTACCAAGGGGTAAAAGGAAATGCAACTAGTTGGAAGGAAGAAACTGGTTAGAAGGGAGATGATGTGATGCAGTGGTTCTCCTACTTTATTCAAATATGCAGATTCCCAGGCTCAGCTCTCAGTTCTCAGTGTCTACTATTGTGTCATCATCTCCATTTTCTTGCTTTTATGCTTTGGCTAATCTATCAGGTTCCCCCTTTGGACACTAACTCTCCCCTCTGATCACTGTACCTTGAGTCTGATTTCTCTAAAGACAGCCAACCTCTGGAGCCAGTATCTCCACTACCCAGGGTGCCTACAAGAGAATTAGGTAACACAGAGAAATAAAATATGATTTTCTTTGAGATTCCAATTTGTAATTCTTTATGTACAATTGAGTTGGACTACCTATGGATACATACAAGATCCAAGGAAGTACTAAAGGTCTTAGGCTAAATAAATAAATAGCAAAAAAGATTTTAAAGTCTCTACATTTTAGAAAAGGTCTTTTAACTCCAGATAGAATGATGGCTTTTAGAAAACAAGGTTGTTTTTCACTCATCTATGAAAAATAAAACAACACATTCCAAAGAAAAGACAAGAAGATACAATTTCTATTTTCCATAAGACAAAAAGATTGAAGATGGAACCCTCAACTAGCTTGAAAATAAGAGGTGGCAAATGACAGGCACAGACTCTACATGTCACAGGATTTCAAAGAGTTTAAGAAGAATAAGCAGTAAGAAGTCCAGAAAGGATCCAAGGAGACAAAAATTGAGTTAGGCCATTAAAGATGGAAACAATTTGGAAAAAATCCCTGAGATGTCCTATTTAATGGACATATTATATATAGACAGGAAAGTATGAGGAAAAATGATCAGAGAAATCTACCTGTCAAGTTCAAAAACTTGAGTTTCTTGAATGCCAGTATAAGTATAAAAATAATAAACTTTATTTTACTGTCAAGGGATAAAAAGAAGACTTTTCCAGTAAATTCCTCAAATTTGGCCCCTTTGAAGTTAACAGTAACAACGAGAATAAATTTTACACCACAGCTATAAAGAATAAATTTACAGCTATGAACCTACAGAGAAGTCTTCAAATTTTATAGAGCTGCTTGCTTCAATAAGATCCAATTTTTGTTTTCCTTTTATCCAGCTAAAAGAATGATGATGATGCCACCATCAGGAATGTAAAACAAATAAAGTTTTCTATTTTCGATCGGGTAACTAAAAATTTAAATGGTGTCGAAATTGTAAATGCTGAATAAAAGACATCAAAGTAACCTGCTGTACTTCAGTGCACAGTTATAAATCCTCCTTGCAATCTTCTCACACATTCAGACCTGCCAGGAGCTAATTAACTGCTCTGGCAGTGGGAAGATGTGGAAACGCGATTCACAGCTTCTGAATGGCTGTAAGGTATTTAATTTGAACAATGCAAGAATTAAAGGGCAGCAGTTAGCAAGAGTATCAGCAGATAGAGTTTGCCTACCTAAATGGTTCATATGCAATTTCAAAACTGCCTGCCTGAAGATTTATATTGGGATTTTTTTTTTTTTTTAACATTAAGAGAGCCTTACATTGGAAATTCCAGCAAGGGAAGCTATCACTCTCTAATTCTTTGCTGGTAAAGCCACCATGGTATTTCAGGTCAGTAGCAATACATGAATGGGGATGACTGGTTTATTGCTATAAGGGCTGGAATACCCAGGCTTCCTATGAGCCTATGTAGCTGAAGCAAATGGCAATACCAGCCACCTGCAAATATCTTGAGAAGTTTAGACATGTATTCAGGATCTAATAAGTGCTCACATCACTAATGATCAATTCTGTATCCCAACCTCAAAAGAAGCAACTCACTTTGCATATTTTTAATTCTTTCAAGAGAGACCTTCTGATAAAGATTCCAGACTGGCTCATCTGCTCCTATCTCATCTGCAAGTTTTTACTGCCTTTTATTGTTTGGGGAGAAACTTTATTCATTTTTATTGTGGTGTCAAGATCTTGACTCATGTTATTTCATTTAATCCCCATAAGAATATATTCAAATTGAAGAAATTGAGTCCCTGAAAATTTCAAATCCAGTCTGTTGCCTCCAACTCAACTGCATAGACTTTCTGCTTTATGACACAGCCTCCCAGAAAATGCTGTTTCTCATCAGATATGCTCTGATTTTCTTTGCATCTTATCCCTGGCCCATTTCTGATTTCACGTGGAGTGAAAGACACCTGTAGCTTCCTTCCCTTCTTAATAGAGTGCTGCCTCTAACCTAGTCCACTACCTCTGGAAATGAGAGGGACAGTGGTTGAGAGGAATTTTGGGGGTCCCTGGACACCGGGGATTCCAGTGTGTTGGCCCAGCCCCAGCTCAGCCCACCAGAGAGTTGAAGGAGAAAGTGCTTGTATTAGTTTCTTGTGCTGCTTTAACAGAGTACCACAAACTGGGTGACCTAAAACAACAGAAATTGATTCTCTCACAGTTTGGGAGGCTAGAAATCCAAAATTAGGGTGTTGGCAGGGCCATGCTCCCTGTGTCGGCTCTAGAGAAGAACACTTCCTAGCTTCGGCCTACCTCCTAGAGTTGCCAGCAATCCCTTGCATTCCTTGCCTTGTAGCTTCAGCACTCCAATTTCTGCCTCCATCTTCACATGGCTGTCTTCCTTCTGTGTATCTCTGTGAGTACTCTCCTGTTATGAAGACACCAGTCTTTGGAATTAAAGCCCATCCTAATCCAATATAACCTCATCTTAACTGATTACATTTGCAAAGATCTTATTTCCAAATAAGGTCACATTCTGAGGTTTCAGGTGGACATGAATTTTGGGGGGAATACTATTCCACCCAGTATGGTAGATCCTCCACTAACATCATTTCATTCAACGCTATGTTCTTATAATGTTCATGAGGGGCAAAAAAAAAACATTCCCAGCTAGCGCCCCTGTCTGTGTGGAGTTTGCACGGTCCCCCATGTCTGGGTGAGTTTCTCCAGGTACTTTGATCTCTTCCCACATCCTGAAGCTGTGCACGTGAGGCTCGTGGGCGTGTCTAACTGGTGGCATTGTGAGTGAGTGTGTGTGTGTGTGTGCCCTGCCATGGGATAGCACCCTGTTTTGGTGGCTCCCGCCTTATGCCCTGAGCTGCAGGGATGGGCTTCTGCCACCCACGACCCTGAACTGGAATAAGTGAATATTACATGTTTTTACCAATCTTTCTTAAATGTACGTATAGTTCACATTTATTTTGATCTTTAATATTAAAAGGCTTTTCAGTCTTTATTTAGAAGTTTGGTGATGTTTGTGTCACCAGAAGTGTATGCTAGGCACTTAACTCTTGTTTGTGTCAATTAGCATATGGAAAATTGTTTCATTAGACTTTGTTTCGCTTAAAGTTACAGTTTCTAAGAACGTATCCATGACATTGAGGACTAACTGTACAGTGCTGTTTAGCTTTTTTAACTATGTGAACTCTTCTGTTGTGTATTATTTTGTCATGGCTGAGTTTTTAAAAACTTATAGCTAACATCTTTCAGCTGAGGCAATTAGATATATGCATTCATAGGTCCTTTTATCTTTGACTCTAATGCACTTAGAATACATATAGAATTTTCTCATTTTAAAGAACACTCTAATCTGTCTATAGAATTCAAGATTATTTTTTAAATTATGAAATATTTCAAGAAAATAGAAAAGTACAGTAAATAGTAAACCAGACATCTTTATAGCTATTGCCAAGATTAAACAGACATTATCACTTTTTCTGTTTTTTTCTTTTTTTCAGAATATTACAGTGGTACAAATGTTTACGTTACATATATTGCCTTTGCCCCACCCAAGTCAGAGCTACAAGCATGTCCATCCCCCAGACTGTGAACCGCGCCTATTAGATGTGAATATACCCGTCTCCTCCCCTCTTTCACCTGCCTGATGCTTGATGCATGTTACTACCATATGTGCACATAAGCATTGATCAATGAGTACCAATTTGATAATGAGTACATGTGGTGCTTGCTTTTCCACTTTTGTAATACTTGACTTAGAAGAATGGGCTCCAGCTCCATCCAGGAGGATGTAAGACGTGCTAGATCACCATTGCTTTTTGTGGTGAGTAGTACTCCATGGTATACATATACCACATTTTATTAATCCACTCTTGTATTGATGGGCATTTCAGTTGTTTCCACATCTTTGCAATTGTGAGTTGTGCCGCTATAAACATTCGAAGGCAGATGTCTTTTTTATAGAATGTCTTTTTTTTCCTTTGGGTTGATGCCCAGTAATGGGATTGCTGGATCAAATGATAGTTCTACTTTTAGCTCTTTGTGGTGTCTCCATATTACTTTCCATAGAGGTTGTACTAGTTTTCAGTCCCACCAGCAGTGTAGGGGTGTTCCTGTCTCTCTGCATCCATGACAACATTTGCTGTTTTGGGATTTCTTGATAAAGGCCATTCTCGATGGAGACAAGTGATATCTCATTGTGGTTTTGATTTGCATTTCCCTGATGATGAGAGATGTTGAGCATTTTTTTGTATGTTTGTTGGCCATTATTCTGTCTTCTTTTGAAAAGTTTCCGTTCATGTCCTTTGCCCACTTTTTCATGGAGTTGTTTGATTTTTTCTTGCTGATTTTCCTGAGTTCTATATATATTCTAGTTATCAGCCCTTTATCAGATGTATAGCATGCAAATATTTTCTCCCATTCTGTAGGTTGCCTGTTTGCCCTTGTGATAGTTTCTTTGGCTGTGAAGAAGCTTTTTAATTTGATCAGGTCCCATTTATTTATTTTGTTGTTGCTGTGATGGTCATTGGGGTCTTCTTCTTAAATTCTTTCCCTAGGCCAAGGTCTATAAGAGTTTTTTCAACATTTTCTTTTTCAAAATTCTTACAGTTTCATGCCTTAGGTTTAAGTCTATTATCCACCGTGAGTTGATTTTTGTGAGAGGAGAAAGGTGTGGATCCTGGTTCAGTCTTCTACATGCGGTTATCCAGTTTTCCCAGCACCTTTTATTGAAGAAGGATTCTTTTCCCCAGTGTATGCTGTTGTCTGCTTTGTCAAAGATCAGATGTCTATATGAAGATGGTTTTATATCTGGGTTCTCAGTGTTTCTTGTTTGTTTCAGATTAGTTTTAAATAAGAAAAAGTAAGAAGACAGCTAAGCCTTACCTCGATTCTTTTGCCCTCCCTAACTCCCCAAAGGTGACTACCATTCTGAAGCTAGAATAAATCATTCACATGCACTTTTGTGCCTCTCTTCAACAAAAACTGTATCTATAAAAAAATTAATGTTATAAACATTTATGTCAATTGTATTCCACTGTGCCTATTGTTTTGCGGCTTCTTTTCTGGTTTTATTGTTGGTGTCCACCCTGGACAAACTAGTTGTGCACAAAATGTATACAAGAATTTTTACCACAGTGTTACATAAAAGAGTACAAAAAATTGTAAGTAAGTTAATTATCCGAGGGTGGGGGGTGGCGAATAGTAAAATAAAAACATTTCATCAATTAAATGGAATGCTCTCTAGTAGCTAAAATGAACAGATAAAATACTTAAACCATGTATGTAAGATGATTTTTTACAATTATTTTGTGAAGATTATTAAATAACTTCATTAAAAAAAACTATTGGTGTTATAAATGTTTTCTTTGTCTCAATATATGCAAACCCTTCAGTTCATGTGTTAAGGCTTGTAATAAAGTCACCTGAAGGGTGTGGACATTGCAGTAAGTTTGTTTCTGACTTATGACACTTTCTTGCTCTTTGTTGAGGTCATCCAGGAATTTGTCTTTGTCACATCATTTTTCTTATGCCCCTGCAAATCCACATACTACTCTTTTATAAGTGGTAAAACTAGCTGGAACTTTCAGTGTCCACTGATACCATCATTAGCTCAGCTTAATCACAGTAACAAAAAAATTTCTTCACACTGAGGATGATAATGCTATATTATATAATTTTTCTAGTTACATTGATTAAGAAAGTGACCTTAAGTGACTTTACAGATTAAATGAAATTTTTAGAGTACAAATTACTGCATTATCCTAATATCATTTTATAGCTTTAATTTTTTATTGGAAATCCCATGACATTCTTCATGAATTACCAAATTTTACTGGGAGGGGGTCACTAAACATAATTATAAACAAAGGACTGAAAAATACAGGAACCCAAAGCAGGATATTTTGCCACATGAAAAAACCTCATGAACATACAAACTCACCAGAAATCTAAATGTAAAGAAGATTGAAATTGAAATTATATTATTTTGTATCTCCAAGAGATCTTGTTTCAAGATTTTGTGGATACCCATCCCTTTTTTTAAGAGACACCCAGGCAAAATCATTTGACTTCATTATTGACAGGTGGCAATCCCAGCATAGAATGACCACATGGACAATGATGTCTTTACTTGTGGTCCATGTGAAAAGGGGGTAACCTTATGCAGCTCGTTAGAAGTTTCCATAAACACAAGTTTCGTTCATTCTGACAACTCAGCAAGACACAACGTCAGCAAGAACTAAATAGGCATGGGGGAGGGGTGTTAATGTGAAGGTAGTTTTTTCCCTTAAATTACGAATGCATTTTCTAAGTGTTTTTAATACTTAAAAATTATTACTGAAGATAACATAATTTGCCTCTCTAAATCATCCGTAGATGACATGAAGGGAAGAGAATAAAAGGAACTTTAAGTATGTGTCAAAGTTTATTGTTAGTCTTATGATAGTACTAAATGAAATATAAGAAAGCTACACTGTAGCTATAGATAACATAAATGAGCAAAAGTGACCTAAAAGACATAGCATAGGGCTGGGTGTGTGAATAGATCATTCTGAGAGTACTAAGTGCTCCATGGGCTTTAAATATTTTATGCCTTTCCTTTTTGTTAATGTTTCCAGTCAAACGTGAATATAAATTTGAATACAATAGGCTGGCTGGAGCTATGGCTCAGAAAATCAGGCATTTATTTAATGGATTATGGATAAAGTTAGCTTAGTTTCTAAACTTGGTTTTTACTCACCCATTTTCCACCATATTTTTTAAAAAACTTTAATACCTGTATTGTTTTGTTCAAAATGAATCTGTCTTCATTGTAGAAATTCAAACATGACAGAAACACATAAAATATATAATGTAGAAGACATAGGATCTCTTTGACTACAGCCCTTGTTTCCCATTGAGAAAAAAATCAATAATGTGATATATAGTGTTATAGGTTTTTTATTTGCATGTACTAATCTAAATATAAACATAAATATATTAAACATAAATTGATGTGTATACATATACATACAAAGTTATATACGAAGTTGGCCCTTAAACAACTTGGGGCTTAGGGGGACTGACTCCTTGTACAATTGAAAATCTGCACATATCTTTTGACTATCCCAAAACTTAACTATTAATAACCTACTACTGATCAGAAGCTTTTTCAATAACATAACAGTTGATTAACACACACTTTGTATGTTATATGTATTATATGCTGTATTGTTACAATAAAGCAAGTTAGAGAAAACAAAATGAAGGAAATCATAAAGAAGAGAAAATATATTTGCTATTCATTAAGCAGAAGTAAACATTATTACTGTAGTGTTTTCCCAGTTTTGTATTTATCTCATTTTTGTATGTTGTAATTTTGTATTTCTCTCATTTCTTCTACTTTTACTCATCAAAATTCTTTTGTAAAGAAGTACCTCTTCTCCATTATTCACTCACTTTTCCATGTATTAATATATTCATTGACTCATGTCTATTAATTTGATTCTGTGGGTCAGAATCCAATGAATCATTCTGATTTTGTTTGTTACATTATTCCAACACTGGCCAGTGGTAGCTCCTTCAAGTTGGCTTCTGTGTACATTTGACCCTTCCCTATGTTTTTTCAAGCGCTTCCTTATTTTTTGGCATCACAAGATGTTCTAGGCTCATCTTGCATTTATCCTGCTACAGCCCTAGAATTGAATTGAACAGGCTTTCAGGAAGCTCAGGCTCCTTTTATTGGAGAATTATATTTAGAAACCAAGATCTGGGTGATAATTTTTTTTATCATTTCAACAAAAGTGGAATTACACCTAGTTCTTTTTAATGGACAGAATTGGAAAATACATGCAAATATAGTAACCTCCATGTGCATAAGACCATGCACACACACATACACAGACACACACATTCTATATACGGGTGCCTGTTGACTCACCATGAGGTTACTTCCAGATAACTCCATTGCAAAGTTGAAAAATCTCAAGTCAAACAATCATAAATTGGGGACTGTCTGTATGTGTGTATGTATGCATAGCATATGTTCGAATCAGAGATATCAATATTAGCTCACGCACACACACACACTAGTGAAATAAGCCAGTCATAAAAGGACAAATGCTGCATAACTCTACTTATATGAGATATCAAAAATAACTAAACTCACAGAAAGTAGAATGGTGGTTGGCAGGGGCTAGAATGAGCAGGAAATGGGGAGTTGCTGCTGAATGGGTATGAAGTTTCAGTTATGTAAGATGAAGAAGTTCTAGAGATTTGCTGTACGACACAATGCCTGTAGTTGACACTGTATTATGTACTTAAAATTTGTGTGAGTGTTGCCATGAGTTAATATATTAATATATAACTTTGATTTAAATTAAATGCCACAAATTTCCTTCTAGACTTCTCCCTATCCTGTTTTTAACTTCTTTCTCTGTAAGAAAGAATCCTGGCTGTTATTATGTACCATAGATTTTCACTTATTCGTTCAATGCTATAAACACATAAAGTAATTACAGAGTTGCTAACACATACACCTCTGAACAACAGATATACTAACTACAGTATAGTACTCCTGACAATTTTTTTTAAAATTCTTTTTCCAAAGTATTGCATTTCTTTGGTCAATTTCCAGAGTCAGAATGGTTGATATTGACAATTTTTTTCCAGTTTCATTATTGCTTTTGGGGAAGGGATTTTCTAAGCTCCTCATTCTGCCATTTCAGAAGTTCAGCTTCTGTGAGTGATTTAAAAATTTCTGTTTAGCTTTGCTTTTTAATAGCTTGACTATGATTTGTCTAGGTGTGATTTTCTTCATTTTTTTTGCTAAAGTTTTGCTAAACTTTATGGATGTGCATGTTAATGTCTTTCATAAATTTTGGAAAATTCTTGGCTATTATATTTTCAGATAATTTTTCTGCCCTGTCTTCTAGATCTTCTTCCTTTAGAGACGGAAATTTCCATTTTTCTGTTGAAATCTCCATTATTCCATGTTGTCAGTAAAATGTTTCTAAAGTTTTTTAACATACTTTAAAATAGTTACTTTAATGTCCTTAACTGCTAAAACTAATTCTTGGTTCAACTTTGATTCTATGGTTTGTAACAATTTTTTACTTGATATTTTGACCATAGTAATCTTTTTAAAAATTATTTTTAAATTTTTTTATGTCAGCATATTACAAGGGTACAAATGTTTAGGTAACATATGTCACCTTTGCCCTGCCCGAGTCAGAGCTTCAAGTGTGTCCATGCCCTAGATGGTGCACACCACACCCATTAGGTGTGAATATACCCATCCCCTCCTTCCCCCTCCCACCTGCCTGACACCTGATGAATGTTACTACTATATGTGCATGTAAGTGTTGATCAGTTAATACCAGTTTGATGGTGAGTACATGTGGTGTGGACCATAGTATTCTGATTTTTGTTTCATTTTGTTCTCACATACCATACAATGTTGTATATTGAATCATATATATATGTGTGTGTATGTGTATGTGTGTGTGTGTGTACACACACACAATAGAGAAAGAAGTAAATGATACTTAATTTCAGAACAGAGAATAGAGAATACTCCTTGTTCTGCCAGACCTGGATCTAATCTCTTGTTGAACTGGATCTGGTATGGGTGGCAGTGCTTGTTTATTTGAGTTCATTCCTGGTTTCAAATGTTTTGGAGGTAAGTTTTGGACTCGCAATTTTAGGAGGACTTGGTATCTAAGGACTGTGAGACTCTCAAGATCTTTTTATACTTTACTGGCGGATTTTGGGGTTATGGGTGAATTCTTCAACCACTATCTGTCACACATTATGCACCTCAGCAGATCTTCCCTCCTTCCTATTTTGGCCCCAATATTTAGTATGTTTCCATGTATTTGAAACCTTTATGAGAAAGAATTATGGACAAGTGAAGATGTACTGTTCTTATGGGACTTTTTGGAATTTAATTCATTTTGTCATTCAACACACGTCCCTGAGAAGTTTCTCCTTAAATATAGAACATCCCTTGCCTATGGAAGATTATACCCTCTGCCCATTTTGCCTTCAGGCATAAAATTAACTAGCAAATTTTTCTCTTCTAGATAGAACTCATTTCTCTCTGGAGTTTAGTTCATTTAAAATTATTTGCATCTGTAGATTCCTAATGGCTTTTTAAACAACTATGACTTTTTAAAATTATACAATTATTATTATTATTATGGTGAGAGTTATGGCTTCTTGTGAGCATTTAAATAATGACCAGAAGTAGAAGTTTATTTCAGCTCTCTTCTCTCTTCAAGTGATAATACAAAGAAAAGAAAAAATAATATATCATTTAGAGAAGAATTGGGACATCAAAAAGAGAAGTTTATATGTACAGGACTACCTCATTTTACTTCACTTGGCTTTATTGTGCTTCACAGATTTTGTGTTTATCACAAATTGGAGATTTGTTACAACCCTTCATGAAACAAATCTATCAGCACAATTTTTCCAACAACATGAGCTCACTTTGTATCTGTGTCACATTTTGCTAATTTTTGCAATATTTCAAACTTTTCATTATCATTATATCTGTTATGGTGATTTGTGATCTTTGAGGTTACTATTGTAATTATTTTGGGGTGTTATGAACCACATCCATATAGGAGAGCAAACTTAATTCAATAAATATTGTGTGTATTCTGACTGCACCACTGACTGACTGTTTCCATCTCTCTCCCTCTTCTGGGTCTCCCTATTCCCTGGGGCACAAAAATATAGAAAATAGGGTAACTAATAATGCACAATGGCCTGTGAGTGTTGAAGCGAAAGAAGGAATTGCGTGTCTCTCAATTTAAATCAAAAGTGAGAAATGATTAACCTTAGTGAAGAAGGCACGTCAAAAGCTGAGAAAGGCTGATGACTAGGCTTCTTGCACCAAACAGTTGCCAAGTTGTGAATACAAAGGAGAAATTCTTAAAGGAAATTAAAAGTGATACACACAAATGATAAGAAAGTGAAACAGCTATATTGCTGATATGAAGAAAGCTTTGGTGGTCTGGATAGAAGATCAAATCAGCCGCAACATTCCCTTAAGCCAAAGCCTAATTCAAAGCAAGAGCCTAACTCTCTTCAATTCTATAAAGGTTGAGAGAGGTAAGAAAGCTACAGAAGAGTAGTTGGAAGCTTGCAAAGGTTGGTTCATGAGGTTGAAGGAAAGAAACCATCTCGATATTTACCATTCTAACAATCTTAGGACCCTTAAGAATTATGGTTAATCTACTATGCCTGTGCTCTGTAAATGGAACAACAAAGCCTAGATGACAGCACATCTATTTACAGCACGGTTACTGAAACTTTTAAGCCCACTGTTGGCCTTAGGAAAAAGGTTTCTTTCAAAATATTACTGCTCATTGACAATGTGTCTGGTCACCTAAGAACTCTGAGGAAATGTACAAGGAAATTAATGTTGTTTTCATGCCTGCTAGCACAACAATCATTCTGCAACCCATGGATCTAGGAATAACTTTGACTTTCAAGTCTTATTCTTTAAGAAATACATTTTGTAAGGCAATAGCTGTTATACATAGTGATTCTGCTGATGAATCTGGGCAAAGTAAATTGAAAACCTATGGAAGGGGGTCACCATTCTCCATGACATTGAGAACATTTGTGATTCATGGGAGGATGTCAACATATCCACATTAACAAGAATTTGGAAAAAGATTTAAACCCTCATGGATGTCTTTGAGGGGTTCAAGACTCCAGTGGAGAAAGTAACTATAGATGTTCTGGAAATAGTAAAAGAACTAGAATTAGAAGTGGAGCCCAAAGACGTGACTGAATTACTGTAATCTAATGATCAAATTTGAATGGATAAGAAGTTGCTTCTTTATTTTTATTTCAAAGTATTACTGGGGTACAAATATTTTTGGTTATATGGATCACTTTTATAATGCTTGTGTGATGGTAATAAATGTGCCAGTTACCCAGATAGTGTTCATTGTACCTGTTAGGTAGGTTTTCAGCCATTCTCCCCTTCCCCATTGCTTGATTTCTGTTAAGTTTTACTTCCCACTATGCACATGTGTGCTCATCAGTTAGTTCTAATTTAATAGTGAGTACATGTGGTATTTTTTTTTTCATTCTTGAGATACTTCACTTAGGAGAATGGCCTCCAGTTCCACCCAAATTCTTGCAAAAGGTTTTAATTCATTTTTTATGGCTGAGTAGTACTCCATGGTGTACATATATCACATTTTCTTAATCCACTCATGAATTGATAGGCACTTTAGCTGATTCCACTTCTTTGCAATTGTAAATTGTGCTGCAATAAACATTTGAGTACAGGTGTGTTTTTGATAAAATGACTTCTTTTCCTTTGGGTAAATACCCAGTAGTGGGATTGAATGGCAGGTCTACTTTTAATTCTTTGAGTTTTCTCCATACTGTTTTCCATAGAGATTATACTGATTTGCAGTCCCACAAATAGTGTACAAGTTGTTACTTTCTCTCCACATCCAACCAAGCATCTGTAGTTTTGGGACATTTTGATAAAAGCCATTTTCATTGGGGTTTCGTGATATCTCATACTGGTTTTGATTTGCATTTCCCTGATGATTAGAGATGGTGAGCATTTTTCATATGGTTATTGGCCATTTGTCTATCTTCTTTTGAAAAGTTTCTGTGCATGTCTTTTGCTCACTTTTTAATGGGCTTGTTTGATTTTTTTCTTGCTGATTTGATTGAGTTCTTTATAGATTCTTGTTATTAGCCCTTTAACAGATGTATAGCATGCAAATACTTTCTCCCATTCTGTAAGTTGTCTACTCACTCTGTTGATTGTTTCCTTGGCTATGCAAAAGCTTGTTAATTTGATCAGGTCCCATTTATTCATTTTTATTGTTTCTGTGATTGCCTTTGGGGTCTTCTTCATAAATTCTTTGCCTAAGCCAATATCTAGAAGATTTGTTTTCAACATTTTCTTCTAGAATTATTATGATTTCATGCCTTACACTTAAGTCTTTTGTCCATTTTGAATTAATTTTTGAAAGTGGTGAGAGATATGGATCCTGTCTCATTCTTCTGCATGTGGCTATTCAATTTTCATAACACCATTTATTGAATAGGGATTCTTTTCTCTAGTGTATATTGTCATCTGTTTTGTCAAAGATCAGTTACCTGTATATGGATGTTTTATATCTGGGTGTCCTGCTCTGTTCTACTGGTCTATGTCTCTTTTTGTGCCAATATCCTGCTGTTTTGGTTA
>CAUYSK010033248.1:0-127688 GCA_963575035.1 Avahi laniger
ACCAAAGTGTTGGTGAGTTCACAGGTCGAAACCAGTACAAGCAGTTCTTAACATAGGAATGAGCTGGATTCTAAAAGTTTGTAAGCTAAGGTTGTTCAGAGCTTGGAATACATTTACCCATATAAATGATGTTATGAATTATGCTTAACTATGTGGTTTAGTCCACAAAAAGATTATTTGGTGCATCATGTCACTGAAATAAAATTAGAAAATAATAATTTAGGTGTCACCTTTTAAATTTTATTAAAATGTTATAAGCACACAGTTCATTTCAAGAAACTTTAAAAGACATTTTCTGGCATTGTGTAACAATACAAATTAAACAAAACTGAATTCTAGTAAAGGTTTAGTGTAGCTACAGAAGATAGAGAGATTTTGAAAAATTCCATGGGAGCCAGTATTTTTTTTTTGGATACATAATCTCACTTTGTCGCCCTCGCTAGAGTGCAGTGATATCATGATAGCTCACAACAACCTCAAACTCCTGGGCTCAAGGATCCTCCTGCCTCAGCCTCCGGAATAGCTGAGACTATAGGTTTGTGCCACCACACCCAGTTAACTTTTTCTATTTTTAGTAGGGATGGGGTCTCACTCTTGCTCAGGCTGGTCTTGAACTCTTGACCTCAAGCAATCCTCCTGCTTTAGCCTCCCAGAGTACTAGGATTACAGGTGTGAGCTACCACACTCCACTGGGAAATAGTGTTTTTAAGAGCATCAGTTCTTTTTTTTTTATTTCAGGATATTATGAGGGTATAAACATTTTGGTTACATTTTATGTCTTTGCCTCGCCCAAGCGAGAATTAGAGGCATGCCCTTCCCCTTGCATTAGTTCTTTATATTTTTTTTGTTATACTTCAGAACTTACAGTTTTCTTTGCCATGCTAAATGTTTATCATAACAACTTCTTTTGAGCTCATTAGAAATATTATGGTCTTTTTTTTGGACTCAGATGTAAAGATGCATAGACACATTTCAGAGACCAAAACAAAAAAAATCTTAAGCATTCACTTTTAACCTCCTTTAGCAAAATTCCATTCATCTTGGTTACTTTTCTCTTGCTTTAGAAATATTGTCTTTCCTTTTTAAATTCTCCTCATTTTCCTCTCTGATCATCAGTATTTTTCTTGTGGTCTTTAATTTCCTTGTACCTTGATAGAGAGAGAGATAGGTACCAATGGGGCCAATGATAAGACCACTAGCCTTGATTCACTTTTATTTGTTAATTTACTTGTTTGTTAAATATTTCCTTTATTAAACACACATTTATTAAAGTGCTTTCTAAATGTAAGGCAGAAGGCCAGGCTTTATGTCAGTTAGAGAAAAGGGTTCGAAAAGACAAAGAGGAGTTAATAGGAATGAAAGGAAGTTTGAAGAGCAAGAACAAGGATTGGTATTCAGAAACCATGAAGATCAGGTCTTTCTTGGTAATAGGATGCACTCATTATAGAAAATCCTAACATCCCGGAAAATTTTAATGTAGATAAGTAAATTTCCTCTTAAACTTCCCCCTTTGCAGATGAAGTATATAGGTCTAGATTTTATTTCATGCATATATGGACATATTAATATTGATTTTTGCAAAACTGGGCTTGTACCTCATGTCATCAAATCTAAAGTGCTTTATTGAAAATGTTCCATTACTTTGTGTATCACTGAAGAAGAAACCTTTGCCAATTTAGCGTTGACACACTGTACCAGATACATATTCTGATTGTCCTTCCATATCTGTTCTCCACCTTGCTCTCTGCCTTAGAAGGATGGATTGTATGGATCATGTCAATGGGCTTCCTTGCTCTCTGGCTTCCAGTTGATTCTGGCCAATGCGGAACCCTTGTAGGAGATGAGACAGAAGAAGAGTGGGAAAGGACAATTTCTTCCTCTAGCTTTGTCCCTGAAGGGTACATTGCACTGAATATGCTCTAGGTAGAAGGACACTTTCTTCTCAAGGTGACAGACTCTTCTCTACATGACTGACTCCTTCCTTGAACTGACCTTTACCTTTATATTTAGTCCCCTTATTAAACCACCCTTAAAGCATCCTAATTTGTGCCATTTGTTTCCTTTTGGGACTCTGACTGATACATAAACCATCCATTGTAAGGCACATCCTGATTTCCAGGATGTTAAATGTAAAACTCTTAGAATTGCTGATATTCTACAGATTTCCCCATGTAAAAGTATATGTCAGTATGTCAACACAAAGACATACATGTAAATAAATGTCCATAGCAGCATTATCCATAATAGCCAAAAACAGAAACAACCCAAATATCCATCAACTGGTGAATAGATAAACAAAATGTGATATATCCACATAATGGAATACTATTCAGCAATATAAAGGAATGAATTCTGAAACATGCTGTAACAGGGACAAACCTCAAAAACATTAGCTAAGTGAGAGAAATCCTGCACAAAAGATAGCATGTTGTGATTTGCATTTTCCATTGGTACAAAATGTTCAAAAAGTTAAATCAGTAGAGACAGGAAGTTGATTAGTGGTTGCCTAGAGTTAGAGCTGGAAATAAGGATTTTTTTTTTTTTTTGAGACAGAGTCTTTCTCTGTCGCCCCAGCTAGAGTACAGTGGCATCATCGCAGCTCACTGCAGCCTCAAACCTGTGGGCTCAAGCGATCCTCGGGCCTCAGCCTCCTGAGTAGCTGGGACTACAGGTGTATGCCACTGTTGCCAGCTAATTTTTCTATTTTTTGTAGAGATGGGGTCTCATTCTTGGGCTCCCAGAGTGCTAGACTTACAGATATGAGCCAAGGCACCTGGCTGGGAATAGAGATTAACTGGATATAGGTATATCATGGGTCCTATTAGGATGATGGCAATGTTCTAATTCTAGATTACAGTGAGAGTTACGACTTGGCAAGTTTACTAGTAATCATTGCATTGGATGCTTAAAATGGTGAATTTTATGGTATGTAAATTGTACCTCAATAAAGTTTTTTTTGAAAAAATACACATTGGTTATCTTTTTATGTCAGTTGCTCCAACTGTAACCCATATGTTTATTGCTTTTGTATATATTAATAATTCTTTGTGTTTCTGCCATGTAATATTGATGGATACACAACCTCAGTTCCTTTTCACTCCCTCTCCCTGACTAATCTACTTGCGTAAAAGTGCTAAAAGTACTGCTGACTTTATCAAAGATTTTGCAGGGGAGAGTTGGTATCCAAACAGAGAGATCTGCTGTCCCAAGTCTCTCCAGTCCTCTCCTCCAACCAGGGATTCCCCCACTCCTGAACCTCTTCCCCTGCGTGAGTGCCAGCCTGTGTTGGTTGCTCTTCTCTCTCTCTCTCTCTCTCTCTCTCTCTCTCTCTCTCTCTCACAAGCAAACACATTGATCCTGCTTATTGCAGAGCAGTTCTATCTACACCTCCCAATCCTGGATTCCAGTGGCTCCTCACTCTCAGATGCCCACCAAGGGGGCTTATCCAAGCATTTGCCCAACAAAAACAAATCTCTTTCTTTGGGGCAAGAATATTCTAATACAGCTACTAAAAAATAAGGTTATATTATTATCTTTCTTAATTTATTTGGTTGCTGCGTATTTCATTTTATGAATGAAATAAACTTTTTATTAAGTTTTTTTCTGAACATTTTGTGCAGTCCCCTATCTTTTTGTAAGGATGTAAATAAAGGCTTTCTTTGGTTGAATTTAGATTAGATTTAGTGTTTATCTACAAATTTGTTTAATCCATGCCCTTCACGTTGCCAAGGATAATCAAGAGTTGACTGTAATAACTTATACTCTTGATTTGGAATGTGTGATTAATTATATGTAAATATTATTTTCTGTTAATTGGTATTTTCAATATAAATGGCCTGAGTTAAAAAAAGTTTTTTCCCCAGGGTTTCTTTCTTTTATTAATCAGAAGGTCATTTTTTCATGTTCTCCGTTGATTCCTATGGAAATAAAAATAAAAGGCATTGATTGAAATTTGTCACATACATTTACATTGTAATTGCAGTTAATTTAAGTATTTAATTAAAGTGCTACTATGCTAGGAAAAAGCTGTATATTAGAAGAATCATTTCTAGTTCTCTGCCCTCAAGGATCTGAAAGGCTAATAGAAAGTCAGACATGTAAATAACTAACCTATAAAAGATTCAAACAAACCTTGAGGATCCTGACAAGGCAGTAAGAAATAGAAGGAATTCCCCAATGAGTTGGATGTAAAGCAAGTCTACTTGAAGGTGATTTCGGGACTATTATTATATAATGGTAAAGGGAGCAATTCAACAAAAATGCATAACAATCCTAAATTTTTATGCATCCAACACGGGAGCACCCAGATTCATAAAGCAAACCCTGTGAGATCTAAGCAAAGAAATAAAAAGAAGCATTATAATTGCCAGGGACTTCGATACCCCACTGACAGAACTAGACAGATCATTCCAGCAGAAAGTAAAGAAACACTGGACTTAAATGGAACTCTAGAACAGCTGGGCCTAACTGACATTTACTGAACATTTCGCCCCAAAACTACTGAATTTATAGTCTTATCAGCACATGTAACATTCTCCAAGATTGATCATAGGCCACAAAACACGTTTTAACAAATTCCAAAAACTAGAAATCATTTCACGTATCTTCTCAGACTATAGTGGAGTGAAACTAGAAATAAACGCCAAGAGAAACACTCAATTTCACACAAAGTCATGAAATTAAACAGTCTGCTGCTGAACGATTATTGGATCAATAAATGAAATTAAGATGGAAATCAAAAGATTCCTCAAACTGAATGGCAGAGGGGACACAAGCTACCAAAATCTATGGTATTCAGCAAAAACAGTGGTAAGGGGAAAATTTATAGCCTAATGCCTACAACAAAAAGATAGAAAGATCAAAATTAACAATCTAATGATACATGTCAAGGAACTAGAAAAGGAAGAGCAAACCAAACCCAAACCCAGCAGAAGAAAAGAAATTCCTAAGGTTAGAACACAACTAAATGAAATGGAAAATAAAAAAACAATACAAAGAATCAATGAAACAAAAAGTTGGTTCTTTGAAAATTTAAACAAAATCGATAGACCTCTTGCCAGATTAACCGTGAATAGAAGAGAAAGGACCCAAATAAACTCAATTAGAAATGAAAAAAGAGGTACTACAACTGATATCACAAAAATACAAAATATCATCTGTGATACTATGAAAATCTCTATGCAATAAATTCAAAAACATAGAGAAAATGGACACATTCCTGGAAACACACAACTTCCCAAGACCTAATCAGGAAGAAATAGAACTCCTGAACAGACCGATAAGAAGCAATGAGATTGAAGCAGTAATAAAAAGTCTTCCAACACCAACAGATAAAAGCCCCAGACCAGACGGATTCACAGCCAAATTTTACCAGACTTGCAAAGAAGAGCTGGTACCCATACTGGAGAAATTATTCTTTGACATTAAGAAGGAAGGAATCCTCCCCAACTCATTCTGTGAAGCCAATATCACCTTGATACCAAAGCCAGAAAAGGACACAACAAAAAAGAAAACTATAGACCAATATCCCTCATGAACATAGATGAAAAAGTACTGTATAAAATACTAGCAAACCACATTGTACTGCACATAAAAAAATAATCTACCATGACAAGTGGGCTTTATCTCAAGAATGAAAGGATGGTTCAACATACATTAATCAATAAATGTGATTGACCAACATACATTGAAGTAAAAAGAAAGACCATACGTTCATCTCAATAGATGTAAAAAAAAATTTGAAAAAATACCTTTCAAGATACAAACCTTCAACAAATTAGGCATAGAAGGAGCAAAAGAACATATCACAAGATTATAAAAACCCACAGTCAACATCATACTGAATGGGGAAAAGTTGAAAGCATTCCCACTCAGAACAGGAACAAGACAAGGGTGCCCACTGTTACTGCTTCTATTCAACATAGTGCTAGATGTCCTAGCCAGAGCAATCACACAAACAAAAGAAATAAATGGTATCCAAACTGGGAAAGAAGAGATCAAACTACCACGTTTTGCAGATGATATGATCTTGTATCTAGAAAACCCCAAAGATTCTACCAAGAGATTCCTGAAATTGATAAATAAAGTCAGCAAAGTCTCATGTTACAAAGTCAATGTACACAAATAACAGTCAAGCTGAGAGTCAAATTAAAGACTCAATACCATTCACAATAGCTACAAAGAAAAAAAAATACCTAGGAATATACTTAATCAAGGAGGTGAAAGATCTCTACAAAGAGAACCATGAAACACTGAGGAAAGAAATTGCAGATGACCTAAACAAATGGAAAAACATATCATGCTCCTGGATTGCTAGAATCAACATTATTAAAATATCTATGCTACCCAAAGTGATTTGTAGATTCAGTGCAATCCCCATCAAAATACCGACATCATATTTCACAGACATAGAAAAAATAATTCTGTGCTTCATTTGGAATCAGAAAAGAGCCCTAATAGCCAAAGCAATCTTAAGCAAAAAGAACAAATCTGGAGACATCTAATTACCATACTTCAAACTATACTACAAGGCTATAAGTAACCAAAACAGCATGTTATTGGCACCAAAATAGAGACATAGACCAATGGAACAGAACAGATATAGAGAACAGAAAAGAACAGAGAACCCAGATATAAAACCATCCACAGTCACCCAACTGATTTTTGACAAAGCAGACAACAATATACACTGGGGCAAAGAATCCCTATTCAATAAATGGTGCTGGGAAAATTGGATAGCTACATGCAGAAGAATGAAACAGGATCCATATCTCTCACTACTCGCAAAGATTAAGTCAAAATGGATAAAATACTTAAATGTAAGGCATGAAACTATAAGAACTCTACAAGAAAATGTTGGAAGAACTGTCATTGGCCTAGGCAAAGAATTTATGAAGAAGACCCCAATGGCAATTGCAGCAACAACGAAAATAAATAAATGGGACTTAATTCTGTTAAAAAGCTTCTGCACTGCCAAGGAAATAATCAACAGAGCAGATAGACAAATGGGAGAAAATATTCTCAGGCTATACATCTGATAAAGGGCTAATAACCATAACCTACAAAGAATTCTAGCAAATCAGCAAGAAAAATATCAACCCCATTAAAAAGTGGGCAAAAGGTATGAACAGAAGCTTTTCAAAAGAAGACAGATGGCCAATATACATATTAAAAAATGCTCAACATCACTAATCATCAGGAAAATGAAAGTTAAAAACATAATGAGATATCACCTTACCCCAAAAAGAATGGCTTTTATTAAAAAGTCCAAAAACAATAGATATGTTGACATGTGTGCAGAGAGAAAGGAACATTTATACACTGTTGATGGGACTGCAAATTAGTACAACCTCTATGGAAAACAGTATGGAGATTCCTCGAGAACTAAAAGTAAATGTACCATTTGATCCAGCAATCCCACTACTGTGTTTACCCAAAGGAAAAGAAGTCATTTTATCAAAAAGACACCTACACATGAATGTTTATTGCAGCACGATTCTCAATTGTTTATTGCAGCACGATTCACAAAGATGTGGAATCAACCAAAATGCCTGTCAGTTCATGAATGGATTAACAAAATATGGTATATCAGTGTTCTCCAACCTTTTTGGCAGCAGGGACTGGTTCATGAAAGAAAATTTTTCCATGGACCAAGGGGGTGGGGGAGTGGGGGAGAGGAGGTGGAGCTCAGGTGGTGATGTGAGTGATGGGGAATGGCTGTAAATACAGATGAAGCTTCGTTTCCTTGCCTGCCACTCACCCTTGATTGCTTCTTTGTTGCTAGTTGCATGTCCATATGTGTACTATGAAATACTATGTAGCCATAAAGGAGGATGAATAAAGCCTTTTGCAATAATTTGGATGGAACTGGAGACCAGTTTTCCTAAGTGAAGTATCTAAAGAATGAAAAAACAAACAGCACATGTACTTGCTATTAAATTGGAACTGACGAGCACACCTATGCACAGAGGGAAGTAAAATTCAGCTGAAATCAAGCAGGGGGGAGGGGAGAGGAATAAGTGAGTGAGAATGTACCTAACGGGTATAGTGAACACTATCTGGATAATGGGCATACTTATAACCTTGACTCAAGCATAACAAAATTGATACATGTGACCAAAAACATTTTGCCCCCATAATATTTTGAAATAAATAATTTTTTTGTAAGAAATAACATAATAAGAAAAAGTTAGAGCTGAAATAGGCCTTTGACATAGATATAATCAGTGCCCTAGTTCACAAATGGAGAAACAGAGGTCTAGACTGGTAGAGGGACTTTATAAGGTCACATGGTTGGAGTGAAGGAGCCAGGACTTAGACAAAAATTCATAGACTTCCAGGATTGCTACTTCCTCCAGGATCGCGTGCTGGACCATGCAAATGAAGCTAGATAAAGTTAATGAAAATGAGGCTAATAAAGTTAATGAAAAAGACAAGGAGTCTTTGCTCAGGAAATCTATCAAACTAGCAATAAATGGCATGGAAACGTCTGGGTGTAGAAATGTGGGTTCCTGCAGAACTCCTGAGCTATAAGGTTAATGTTGCTTTCGGAGAACCATGGACTCACGGTTGAAGTGACCCCTGATGGTTACTGAATGTCTCCTTAAAGTTTTATGTTGAACTTAAATTTTTGTTCTTATGACATCTACCACCTGGTTTCAGCTTTGTTTTTTAGAAGTAACATGGAAGTCATGTTACAGTATATGGAAGTTGTATACTGTTCTATTATGGCGGTGCCTTTACAGCCCAAAGAGAGTTTACTGTCTTTCCAAGCCTCTCCAGGTGAAATAATACCACAGGAAGTGATTTCTAGATGGCAGATGGGCTTTATCACCCAGCGTGTCAGCCACCCCATTGTGTTAACCACCCAACCACCCATATCTGTCCTTCTCTGGGATTGAGAAAGAGAGCAGCAGAGTGGAAGACACCGGGTGCTGTTTACTAGCTTTTATGTGGCCTTTGACACGTTTTGTTTATTTGTGCTCCTCAGTTTCCCTATTTGTAAACTAGGAGTTGTTGCCAGAATCAGATGAGGTGTTACACACAAAACATTTGAAACAATGCTTTTTTTTTTTGGCTGTTCAGAGTTTTTTCTTACTGTAGAACAATGCTTTTTTATATGCTAAGTGTTCAGTAAATAGTAGCAATTGTTATTGCCCTTGAGTAATCCTGATCACCGTTACTTCTGCTTTCTCAAGACGTTAATGGTAGCTATTCTCCAAGACAGCTCTCAGTGATTCAATATATTATATTGTTTTTATTCTTTATTGGGGGAACCGTGACTCATGGAGACCTCTCCCATATAGAAGGGGAAGTAGAAGAATGAGCTCTGATAGATTGAATCTCTTCTCCTATGAACATCCCCCAAGATGTTGGTGGTGATAATCACAACTTTTTGTATCTTATCATCTCTCCAGAGTTTTAATCTGCTTTTCAGTTCTATCTCTTCCCTGTACTATCACTGATGATAGTGTGGAAGAGGTTCAGGTTTTTTATACCTGGTAACTCATAATTTATCACCCTAAATGGTCAAGACGGAGGGAGGAGGGGAATCAGATGTCTCTGGAAGCCAAGCAGGAAACCTAAATGTGTTGAAGGAGTGTAGACTGTCCCACTATAGAGCAGTGAGGGCTGGGGCAGAACTGAAGAGTACATGCCCAACATAAAGGGATTCACATGAAAACAAAAATTCCAACGCACCAATGCTCAGTTAAACTGTTTGTCTCCATAATTCAGCCAGATGGCACCAATTTGATAACTCTGATCAAAATGAACAATAACATTAAGAAACTCCAAAAAACAAAAAGGGTCCTTATAGCAACCTTTTTATTCCCTCTTGTCTTTCCATTGGCATAAAATAGCTCACTATCTATGTACTTAGAAAATGGATGTATTTACATCTCCAAAAAGCTTTATCAGTTATCTTTGCTGTGTAAGAAACCACTCCAAAACTTAGTGGTATAGAGCAATACATGTTTATTCTCACAATTCCATGGGTTGGCTGAGTGGTTCTTATAGTCTGGGCTAACTCAGCTGGGGCTGATGGCCTCACATATCTGGGCCTTTAGTTTGGGTAATTGGGATAGAGTTTCTCCCCATGTAGTATCTCCAGCTCCACGATGCTAGCCCAGACTTCTTTACATGGTGATCACAAGACTCCCAGCTGTGGGAGTAAACTCCAGTAAGCTCCAATGCTCAAGCACTTTGTAAGCCTCTGCTTGTGTCCCATTGGCCAAAGCAAGACTCATGACCAAGTATAGCTTCAAAGAGTATACAGCTAGACTCCACTTCTCAATGGGAGGAACGGCAACATTACTTGCATGTCTGGGGGAAACTGTACAGTACTTTTAGCTTCTATAGGGAAAAGGGCTCTTCTTGGTTTGAAATTTTCCAAATATAGGAAGGAGATTAGGATGATGGTCAAGCAAAAGTGGCTGATGGCCACTACAGTGCCTTTTGGTACCACCTCTCTGTGCGAGCCAGCAGGGCAGTAGCAGCCTAGATGCCATGGAGCAAGCCATGCTGGAATACCTGCCTGTTAGCAGGAAGCAGAGCTCAGAGAGATCTGGAGGAGCAGTCAGACTAGCCAAGTGGCTGGAGTGGATGGTGCCCATGAACCCTGGAGGACCAGAAGAAAAAAAAGTGTCTTCACAGAGTGAATGCTGTCCATGGTCAGTCTCAATGTTCAGGAGATGAGGGGGGCCTGGCCAATAGTCACAATCCTTAAGGGAGCATCTCCAAATGGTGCCTGCAGAAAGGAGCCATGCCGGCAGCCCTTCTCATTACCATCAGGCAAAAGCATCCCAAGGATGGCTGACCAGCGGGCATCTTCTCATCTTCCAGTAGGACTGACACACCCCTGTGCCTCATCTTACCTCTCTGGGGTGCACACCATGCTTCAACCTCCAGGGGCCCTTGTAAGCCCCTTATTCCCTACCTTGAAAATAAAGGGTGGCATTTTGGTTGCCCAGAGAGATGGTGGCTGTCATGGAGTGAACGGGACCTGTCCTTGGGACCAGCACCTGTACTTGGGTGGATCTGGACAAAACCAGTGTGAGATTTTATTCACGGGCAGTTTGCCCCAACTACTCCTCCACATCTCAGATTGGGATGGTGGTGAGCTTACCTCTTGCTTGTGACTGTCCAATTTATAAGTCTTATGTGTGTAAAATTAAATCAATGCACCAAAAAAGGGAGAAAGTTGGCTTGCACATAAAACAGGAGAATCTCATGGCTTTTTTTTTTTTTTAAACAATCAACTATACTTGTCTTAAGGAAGGGAGAGTAGGAAAGAGTTACGTGAGTGGGGTCTGTTCTCTGGTGGGGCAAGAAAGACAGAATTCTCTGATTAAAATTGGAAAGAGAAATTTTCCAGAAACTAAAAATGTCTGATGATAGGCCTGACATTTGTTGAGTGCCAACTATGTACAATACTGGGCAGTATATTATAAAGAATATTTCATCCGATCCCAAAATCACTCTAAAGATTTATGTGGGGGCGTTCTCATTGTTAATGAGGAAACTGAGGCCGGAGCAGCTAAACAGCCTGAGCATGCCCACTGAGCTAGGGAGAGGCAGAGGCTGTGTTCCTGCTGTTGTGTTACGCTGCTTCTTGTGACTAAACGGGTGAGGGTTATCGCTGACCTAGGACTGGGGTAGCTTTGGGGATCATGCTGTTAGGAAAGACTCTGCCCTGGAGCTCTTTCTCCCTAAGTCTCCCCAGGCCCCACCGTCTCCTTGTGCATCCTCCCCAACCCCCGCCCGCCCTTACCTTGTTCCCTGTCCCAGGATCTCTGTGGCTCACTTACTCTGCTAGCTGAGCCTTGACGTGGGGAACCATTGGTAAGTTAAAGCTGAAGGAGTCTCTGCATGAGGTATCCATCAAATGGCAAAAACAATTTATTGCAGGTCCAAGAATATGATGTGGGCTCATGGAGAAAGGTTGAGTTTGAATTTCAAGCCTACTTTTGCATAGAAATGCTATCACACTGGTAATTCATTGCTGTTGCTAGAGATTAAATTTTAAACGATTATTTTTTTAAAAGGCTTATATCTTTTCTCTTTCTGTGGGAGATTGTGTCTTGGGCTAAAACTAGAAAGACTTAATAAATAGGGTTTCCAAATAATTTATCTTCTAAACTGAGCACTTCTGAGAGTGAAAGGGGGCACTATTAATAATACCACACGACTGTCCCAAACAAACAGGGACGTATAGCTACCTACATAAGGGAATTTTAGAAGGGAACACCTTTGAAAGCTGGGTATTACTCACACATATTTTGTAATTACATGACAAGTTGTTTTAGATAGTGCCTCAGTAATTTTAAAGAAAGTGCACACATATCTGCAGGGGAAACTTTGACATAGGGAAAGAAGAGGAACTTTTTGGCTTGCTGGTTATTAATAGCTTGGGTGCTCTCAAATTGCCAGTATGTTTCTCTTGTCTGGTTCACACATTCCGGTTCTGTCTTTCATACTGAACATTTGCAAACTATCCAAATATAAACATCTTTAATGAAGCAGTAAGATACTGAAGAGAAACAATGTCCAAGGTGTGAATTATTGCACCATCCCTAACTCAGACTGAAGTGTGACTTTGTGACTGCAGAATGGCTGTTTGCCAACTAGTGTAATGAAAACCCTGGTAATTACAGCCCCAAATAATTCTTATTATCTTTAAACATCTATTTTTAAGTTAGTAGAAACTGTAAAATAAGAATCCAAATAGTAAAACCTCTTCTCCAAATTCTTAAATTTATTTAAATGACTAGCATTTATGTTAGATACCCTCAAAGATGCTTCTTTCATCTGTTAGTGATTTTTATGAAATATTATTAGAAGGTGGGGAGGAAGATAACTGAAAAATCTTTCGTGAAAGACTTCTGATCAACCTCTGTACATCAGGGAAAATTCTATGCACTCAAAAATGGTGTAGTCGACGTTCTGAATTTCTGTAAAAAATTTGGGTTTATATTTTCCTGTGCTTATCATAAACCGTGATTTCTTTGACATGGATTATATTTGCACTCACAGATTTGGGACACCTACAGTATGTGTAGATCAAGCCCTAGGTGAAACCATGCAATAGGCAAAACTCAAAAATACTCAATGGCTATTTATTTGTAGTCAGCAATCTAGGAACTGCATGCTCCCGGCTCCAGATTTTTCTGGTGTCTTTCCTCCTTTCCCCAGCTCTTCCTTCGGTCTCTCATTGCCTTGAGTCTGATCTCTACTCAGCCTAAAGACTGTAAATAAGTGATAATGGTTCCCATTATCTCCTGCCTAACCTTCTGTACCCTCCTTTGCAGAATATCTCAGAAAAGTGACCTAGAAGGGTGAGTGGGTGTCTCAGGCACAGTGACAGAGTGAATTATGGGGGCAGAAATTTTGGGGGCAGCGCTGTGTTTTCCTCAGCAACCCTCAGATCTCCTTGTGTAAATGTCTAGTCCACCTACCCACCCTGCATTATGCAACTGGCCAATGTCATTCTAGTTCACTTGAAAATGGGAACGTATCTTTAAGAATAAGAAACAGTCCCACAAAAAGATGTACTGAAACGTGGGCCTTTTGAGAAAGGATGCAATAATGGCTAGCTTTGCTCCATAAATCACTATATTTCCCTGAAGATAGTGATCATCAATGTTCTTTAACTCTCAGCTTCAGCTGGAAGAATCAAGGAAGAAATATTTCGCATGGATTCATCTTACCCGGGACCCAGGCTGTGATAGGAGTTAGTGAGTTCTGAATAATGGCTGATGCATCTGCCGGAAACATTCGGCATTTGGAATATTTCTGTCTTTCTGGCACACAGCTTACTCAGTATTGCTTTCTTTCTTTGCATCCATTGCACTTACAGAAAGGAAAAAAAAAAAATACCTTCAGACTCACCAGGAATACTTTCCATCTGAAGGCTTCTTACTGTGTCTCTTGGATACTGGCTTTCCAAACTCAACCAATCTTAATGTGGTCTCTAAAATTTTCTTTTGCACCCTGGGAAAGGTTGGTTTTGTAGAAACTAAAAGAGATCTTAGAAATCAACAAGCATGGTAGTTTTTTATTTATTCTTCCAAACCTTGGGGTTCCTCCGTGATGTCCCAGAAGCTATGGGGACGTTGGGTATGGTGAAAGTGGGACCCCTTGCTTGAGCTTCAGCACCTTCTCTTTGATCTGTTCATACACTGGGCTCTGTGTAAAATTTCTTTTGACCATAACAACCAGTTTGAAAGCTTCCAATACAGTGAAGTGATTAGTCCCAAGTGTTCCAACTAGTTGATGGCAAAGTCTCGGCTGAGAATATGTCTCCTGGTCTTGTGGCGCTCCAGGATGCTGATCCTTCCTTTATGGTGCTGTTAAAACAAGAAAAGACATATAAAATGCCTAATGCAGTGTATGAGTTGACATGAAAGAAATATTCAATCCCTATTTGTTGCATTGCTTCACTTTCTCTGGGTCTCCTGCCTGTATTATGGGAGTTATGTATTTGGGAAAAGTCCTTGGGCCTTGAAAATTTACTGCTTATCCAATACAGTGGGGACTTAGGCAGATATGATCCTAAGAATCATGATAGTCCTAGAAGGGTAGATCATTCTAGCAACTCCAAGAGAGCAACAAATGGCAGTTACTGATTTTCAGGGGCTGTGGGCCACCCTGGTTAAGAACTTCGTGTGTTTATGTTTGTGTCTCAGAGGTAATAAAAATGTTACTCATTTCTCTTCAGTAGGTCCAGCTTTTTTATTATGTATTCCTGACTAGGAAAAGGTCTAACACAGGGTTAAGTTCCAGAACTGTGGAGAAGGAGACATTTCTTCTCAAACTTCTTACTCTACCTCCATTTACCCAATGCCTGGTGCCCTAAAGCTTTCAATCTCTCTTCTTTGTGCTTTCAGAAAACTGCTCTCAGATTCTTCATTCTGGCAAAAATGACATTATTAACAGATTTGGATGTTACTTTTCTTTGGGGCATTTGCTTTTTTTTTTTTTTTTTTTTTTTGAGACAGGTTCTCACTTTGGCACCCAGGCTGGAGTGCACTAGTGCTATCATAGCTCACTGCAGCCTCACACTCCTGGGCTCAACCGATCCTCCTGCCGCAGCCTCCTTAGTAGCTGGGAATACAGGTGTGCGCCACCACACCTGACTAATTTTTTTTTTTTTTTTACTTTTATTTTTTGTAGAGATGGGGCTCTCACTATGTTGCCAGGCTTGTCTTGAACTCCTGGCCTCAAGAGATCCTCCCACCTTGGCCTTCCAAAATGCTGGGATTATAGGCGTGAGCTTCCATGCCTGGCCCCACATTTGCTTTTAATAAGGAAGCTTATAGCTGTAATAGAGGAATTCCCAGGCCCAGTTAGCAAGGGGGCATTTTGGGTGTAGAAATACCATCCACAAAACCTGGAAATAACTTCTGAGGAAACCTCTTGCTAAAACTATTCACACTTTAAAAAAGGAAGGAGTGACCCCAAAAGACACGTGCTCAGCGAGGGCCTGCTGCTGTCAGTTCCTTGCCCTCTGATAGTTTTCCTTTTCCCGAGACCTATTTCTGAGTCATGTCACTATTGCCAGCGTCATCAGTCACATTTGCTATGAAGATGGTCAGATCTAGCTTCTTGCAGGCCCGATGGCTCATGTTGGAAGAACCTAAACTTAAACCAGGTCAGATGCCAATGTATAAATAAAATGTAAATGAATCATTAAATAATTAAAAATGGAATCAATGTTTACTGCCTCTGGGAACATAGCCCGAGAACCTGGATGCGAGATTGGCATACATCTCTAAGATGAAGCAACTGCAACATGGGATTTAAAAGCCAGTATTTCCAAAGGAACAATTAATTAAAAAGGGAGGTTAATTCACAGTTTACAGACTTAGCATCTGCTTGTTTAGCATATGCAATAAAAAGCAAAGTAGTGGTAGATTTGTAAAAATATCAGTTAGATAATTGATATGTATATATGAGAATCATTTTTGCATAATCCATTTCTCTTTTCTCTCTCATGATCCTAAGAGATTGTTTAGAACAGAATGTGGTATTTGTACCCTCTGTCTTTTATGTTTTAAATTTTCCAAGTTGAAAGAATTTATATGTTTTTTATATGCCATATTTGTCATTGGAGTTTTTTCTGGAACTTTTTTTTATCAGTGAATTGGAAAATATCTATTTGTGTATTTTCCTTGGCATGTTCAAGCAATATTTTCAAGCTGAAGTTCACAAGTTATGTTGTTTTTTTTAAGTAGGTATAATACACGAGGCCCGTTTAATTTGCTGATAACAAGGACTTAATTGTGGCTTTTTATAATATTAATAAATTCATGTTATTGCTTTATCCTTTGCATAATTGTAGTTGCCTTTGTTCTATGAGGGCAAGCTATTTAATTTATTTGCTTTTTCTCCTAGAGAGGTATCTCTGTTGCAATAGGTTTTCATTGTCTTAGCAGTTTCCTGCGTAGAGATCTAAATATAATGAAACATGAGGGTTAAAGCTGAGCTAGAAGTTGGAGATCTGAGGTTTTTTAAAACATTTTTTTTATTTATAGGAGCGTTAGGTTGTTTTTCTATATTGAAATGGTTATGTGTGTGTGTGTGTGCATATGTTTTTGTGTGTTTTAACTAGGTACGCAGACTAGGATTCATGTCGTCTTTTGCTAAAGGCCCAAGAACATACATCATTTGAAGAAAGGATCTTCCAGTATTTTCCAATGATAAATTTTGGATATAGAACTTTTCAATAATATTTATTGCTTCAGGATAATCTTACCCCTCAGGGATCACTTCTTGTGTTAAAAAAAATATAGCTCCTAAATATAGTAATACACTTTCCTGTAATTAGAATATCATGAACATCTGAAAGACTTTATTTGTTGAAATTTACTTATGTCCCACCTCTTTCGAAGAAGAATTTGAAGCTATTTACAAAAAGAAAAGAAGACATGTATAACGTGATTAATAAATAGGAAGAGTTAGGGGTAAATTAGAGGGTGAGAAAGAGGATGATAAAATAGGAGGAAACATATTGCCAACTAAAGTTTGAGCATAATTACTGAGATTGAGGGCATTGAGAACTTAATATAATTTGAGCCCTCACTGGAATTTAGCCACTTAAAGCTATGCTTGTTTTCCCCATTTGTATTCCTGTTTTGGCCGATTTCTTCGGTGATATTGGTATGACACCACCACCTCCCGCCCTTTGCCGGACTTGAAGATGAGGTAAAAATAAGCAATGAGTTTTGATATGTGGAAAGATTTAGATGCAAGGTTACAAAGGGATAATCCATGGGTGGAATGTGGCCAACAGCTGTGTTTTGTTAAGTCCACATAGTGTTAAAAAAATAAATACAGAGCCAACATTTAGAAATGAGAGAATTTTACATAAAAATTCAAAATTTGGCTTCTCTTTGAAAATTGAAAGAGCAACCAACCATCTGGCCTGCTTTCCTGCATGATAGCTTGATCTTTAGATAGAGCGCGTTCTGTCTCCATTTGCCCACCCTTGGAGAGTGTGAGTCTGGCCCCTGATTAAGACAGCCCTTGCTTGCAAAGAGCTTGCAATCTTTCTGACAGTGACAGGGGACAAGTATTGCATAGTCTGAGCTTGTTTCCTAGTGATTTTCTCATGTTTTTTGCCTTATGATAGAATTTCCTCACCCTAACTTATAGAGAATACATATAAAGCCTTTTGTAGCATAATTCATTTCAGATAATACCTCTTCCTTTAATATTCATTCATTCATTCATCTTTCATTCCCAAAACATTTATATCATGTTTACTATCAAAACCTAGGTCCAGATAACTGTGTCTATAGTTGCTATTTGAGAAAGTGCTAAATACCCTGTATAAAAGGGAACCTTAAAAATACTGTACATCAGAATTCAGAATGATATCAGATATTGAAAATCAACTCTAGATTCCCACTTCAAGTATTGTCCGTCATGAGGAAAAACTGGTTTCAGTTTGTCATTACTCAGTATGGGGACCTAATGACCTGGGCAGAGTGGACCATCCTACACCCATGTTAGTGCCCAGCTTACCCGTAGGAATGGAATCGCGAAGGGGCTGTATGTATTGAGGACTGGAGCTGAGCCACTACCATGCAGAAGAAAGCTCACTGATAGTAAGAAAGACTGATGCAAATATAAGACTTTCCAAGCAAATAAGAAAATATAGATTCATGTGGATTTATTCCAAGCCTGAGTGTGATTCGTTTTTGGGCACGTATTTTTTTTTCTCAGATCTTAGCATTTGGAGGCAGAACGAAACTTCATTTTTTATTTACCCTTAAATACAAGGTACCTGGTATGAAAGAGGCATTTCACAAAAAAGATATGTTCAGCAAATCTGTTAATTGTTGGAATTAAAAGGAAAAAACCACACTACTGCAAAACCCCTTGGTCATTATTACCTTAAATACAAACAAAATACAAAGACACTCTGCCATTTCTCTACCTTTGGTGGTTGTTTCCCTTTTAATGACTTTTAAAATCCATTCCTTAGGAGCCAGCCCTCTTCAGTCATTTAATCGTTCAGCCAATTGACATTTAAGTATTTGTTCTTCGTGTGGTACTATAGTTCCAAATTACACTCATTATAAATTTGCAATGTTGAACCACTGTAGACCAAGTTTCAAGTTTAATCTATATCAAAGGAAAAGAGTTCAAGCCATCTTAGTCAGATTCCTTTCATCTGATTGCTTTTGTCATAAAATTTAATACCATATGATAACTTATCAATCCATTAAAGGTCACACTAAATGATGTAAGCATTTCTCCTCTCAGATAGCTAAAGATAAATTCTTTAAAGAAATCAACCAGCAAGAATCTTTCCTTATTCCAAATTTTGAAGTCTGCATCTGATTTTCAAATTAAGTGAATGAGGTTTATTCCATCTGTGTTCTGTTCTTTCTTTCTTTTTTTAACACTAAAAATGGAAGCCCAAATACAGAGTTTAACATTTTTTAAGTTGGAGAACAGAATGTGATAGGTTAAATTTTAATCTGATCTCTCTCTAAGCAGCATGTATGGAATCTTTCTTGTTACTAGGTTTGGGTACAACGCATTTCATTTTTGAAGGCTTAACTTAAGCTGTTCTCCAGACTTTGTGTTAGTGAATAAATAGAACCCTTTTATCTTCATATTGTTATGGTGAATAGTGTACTTAAATGTACCTGTATATATTGCCGTGCCCATCCCTGCAGAATTGAATTGTAATAAATAGCCCTTCAATGATGGCAACTGATTGTGTTTCAGGAGTGAATGTCTGGTATTCTAAATATGACTTACAGGTGATACTAATAAAAGTGCATTCGCCATATATGTGGTGATAAATCTCATTCTTAGATAGAAGCTTGATCACTCTCATATGACTCCCTTTGTGTGATCTGTATGTGCTAAGTAAGCATTTGGAGGCAGAACTAAAGTGTGCGTGAGCTCAGTTCTAAGTATATTATTTCTTAATTCAATAATTGTTAATTGAAATGAAATGAAAGAATTTTCTACTTCATTGTGTTCCTTGCCTGACTCTGGGTGTGATCCCCAGTGATAAGAGTTCATGAGAATTTCATGAATGCCTTTTTACTTAGTGTTTACAATGGATTGCTTTTGAGCACTCCTGCTTATGTGGATTTAGATAATTACTAATAAAACATACACCCTGAATATGTAGGAAAATTCAGATAGAATATGGGTAGCCTTCTGAAGACTTTACAGAGGGGGAAAAGGAGTTCCACTCTACGTTGAGTCCCAGTTGAGACTTACTGTTTCGGGGTCAGAACAGTGTGTTGACTGCACACATGCTTGATCTTTGGGATGTTGTATTGGGTGTTTGCTTGGAGAACAATATTGAAGTGTGCTCCTAGATGGCTAATTCAAAGACTTTAATACTCTGTACATGGCATATTGAATTGGAGGTTTCCCATAGGATTGGGAAGGTATTCTAACACCAGCTTCCCTGCCTTGGTTGCAAACTCATGTATAGCTTTGGAAAATTAATAGAAGAATGAAGATCTGATGACTAGCCCAGCTTCACTCATCCTAGCCATACACACTTGCTTGGTCTTTCTGACAGGAGACTTCCTCAAGGCCTCCTTCCAAGCCTCTGTTGAAAACAGGGGTGCTTCCATAAATTCCCTTTGAACTTTATTCTTCATTCATATCTTTGTTGCCTTTAACAGCCCATTTGGAACTCCTCTTTTCTAGAAATGTGTCCCTCAAATAGCTTTAATTCATCCTGAATACATTTCTCTATTTTATCACTTCATCCCTTCTTTTGTTAGAAATTTTTTCTTTTTCTTTTTCTCTTCCTTCCTTCCTTCCTTCCTTCCTTCCTTCCTTCCTTCCTTCCTTCCTTCCTTCCTTCCTTCCTCCCTTCCTTCCTCCCTTCCTTCCTTCCTCCCTTCCTTCCTTTCTTCCTTTCTTTCTTTCCTTTCTCTTCCTGTGTTCCTCACCACCATCCCCCTTCCCCCAGTCTCCTGAGCAGCTGGGAGTACAGGCATGTGCTACCACATTGGGCTCACCTCAGCCTTTTTGTAAGGCAGGAATCATGTCTAGTACTATTATTATTGTTTTCTCCATATATTATAGGAAAATTGCTATACAGTGATTCAGTGCTTATCACAGATTCAGACACAGTTTGGACTAGCTAGGTTTTAAAAAATTCTCTGGTTTAACCCTCCTTCATTTTTGCATATGAGGATACTGTGTCCAAGGGAAGTTAGAGTGCCATTCGGTGAATATTTACTGATTGCCAATTACATTTCTATGATTTATTACATTTTAAGTTTTTATTCTGATACATTTTCAGATGTCGCAGAAACATTGCAAGAACAGTACACAGAATTCTCTTACAGTCTTTACCCAGATTTCCCAAATGTTAACTTTTTCCCACGTTGGCTTCGCCATTCCCTCCCTCTATTTTTTTCTGAACCGTTTAGAGTAAGTTGCAGACTTGATGCCCCTTCACCCCTAAATCCTTTAATGTGCAGTTCCTAAAACCTGGAATGTTCTCTTATGTAACTGCAGGACAATTATCAAAATGTGGAAACTAACATTGATACAGACAATTATCTAATATACAGACCTTAGTGATTTCACCAATTGATAGCCAAAAAAAAAAGACAAATAATACTGGATCATGTGCACAGTGTTTAAAGTCACACAGTATGTTCAGTGGCAGCTGTGAGACTAGCACCCAGGTCTTTCAACTCATTGTCTCATGTCTTTTCTGCCTCACTAAACTAAAATGACAACTTTAGACCTCACCTCTGACAACACCGTGGAGTTGTGGGGAGCGTTGGTAAACTTCTTAGGGCTTTCAAAGCTGTTTAGTAACTTCCACAATCTGGGACTAGTAATGATGTTCCTTTTTTTTTAAAGGTCAGCCAATACCAAGTGGAAATCTTGATGGCATTCCTCATGTCTCCAAGGAGTAGAGGTCTCATTTATGGGATTAAAATTCAGAGAACTACCAGGTGACAGTGTTGAACAGCAGCAAAATCCTTGGCAGACTTCTGAAATGTGGATACAGGACAGGACAGTTACCTCTCCCATCTTCCTCATTAAAGATGTTGGTAATGATCTTTGATTCCATAGGAAAAAATATCAAAACATTATGTGAGACTTAGTTTAAATAGCTCATCACTTATAAATTCAACAACGCATGTTTTCCTACATTGCTACCAGGATTTGCATAACAAAATTTTGTGGTTATCTAACAGTGAATCTAGATTAAACAGATGGATGTTTTAATGATGAGGCCTAAGAAGAGACCAAGGCTTATGTCTATTTTCACGGGGTTCCTTCTTTAATTTACCGTAGGCATCCAGACGTGGCCTCCAGCATTAAAGAGAACATAGCACAGCAGAATGTTCAGCTAGGAAAGAATTTGGCATTGTTCAAAGGTTTGGAGGACAATTACAACACTCATAAAACTAGAAAATGATACATAAATCTTTTTTAAAGTAAAAATGTTGGCTTATTTCTCAAAATGTTTTTATTACTTAATAATATGACTATCAGAGCCTTTGTTCAGCACATAATGTTCAGGATAATTTGGTAGACATGAACAAGATCCTTTAAACAACTTGCTTTTTATCAAAATTCAATTTTATTCCTCTATTCAAGCATAGTGACATTCATTTAGTGACTTTGTTGTGGGAACATTTCTTTGCATGTAATACACAGAGCCATTCAAACGTAGTCTGTTTTGGATCATTATCCATTTCTTTGGGCTTTCTTGGATAGAACAAATAGAGTCAGGTTAACAGCCTCAAGTCAAAAATATTTGAAAGACATGATTTCTCTTATATATATAATTAGAATAAAAATCCTTTATTTTTGATATGCTTTAGACAGTCATTTACAACAGAGAGCTAGTCTGAAGCTTTGGCAAGTGTGTGTGTGTGTGTGAGAGAGAGAGAGAGAAGAGACGAGAAGAGAAGAGAAAAGAGAAGAGAAAACTTGTCTGATTTACTTGCTGAGTTTTCAGTTGAAAACCTTTGCTGTGAAGGAGACAAGGAAAAATTACATTAAACCTGGCTAGTTATACAATCTCCACTTGGTAGGAAGAGACTTCCAACTAAAGCCCCAGACTAGTGTGCTCTTCCTGTGGTTCTGTTCCTCCTCGCTGCCAGCCCTTAGAATCTGTCTGGTCAGTGCCCTTAGAGCTTCTGATGAGGCTTGGCCAGTGGACAGGAGTAACCAGGCAAAAACAGCACCTGAAACAAACACCTTGCAAGAGGAAACACTTAAAGAAACAGGAAAAGAAGAGGATGCAGTAGCCACAGGTGTGATATAAATCAGCCAATTTGTATGTTAGAAAATAAGTATTTTTGTTGGATTTGGAGAAAAAGCACACAAAAGGCAGCCTGTGCAGGGAAGGGAACATGAATGAGCCGTGGTATCAGACAATCCCAAATTCAAATGCCGATGCTGCCACTTTTACTAGCGACATGACCACCTTGAGTAAGTTACTTAATCTCCCTGATCCTCACTTTATGCACAGGGAAAATCTTACATTCATTCAGCAGGCATATATTGGGCACCTACTGTGTACCAGCACCCTGCCAGGCACTGAGAACTCATTGATCAGTAAGACACTGCTCCTCTTCTCAGTTGACTCAGGGCCCGCTGGACTCACAGAGTGGTGAGGCTCATGTGAGAATGTATGTGAAACCACTTAGCAGAATGTTTGGCACCTAGTGGTGGCTTAATGTATTCATTTTCCTTTCCTGTTTGTTCTCTCAGCCTTCCATCAACATGGGGAAATCTAAAAATTTCCTAAGAACCCAGTAATTTTAGTCAATTATTCCCATTAAACTCCCCCACAAAAGTTCTTAGGAAGAATTGTCATAATTTGGAGTATGACCAGTTAGATGCATAGTTCTATGGAATGGTACCGGTCTGAGTCAGCAAACATGAGCTCCTATTCCAGCCTTGCTCTTGGGCAATTCACTTCCCCTCCCTGGGACTTCTTTCTCTCAGTGGTACAGTGAGAGTTTGGGATTATAGTTAGGCGTGATCTTTATCTCTTCTGGTCCAACATTAACTTATTTTACTTCTGATTCTCTACTTGAGTCTTTGTGATGTGCATGTTTGTCTTTCTTTGTTGACCTTTTCCCTGCCCCCTACACTCAAAGCTTTGTTGGAATTGTTGGTGAATATGGCTTTGGTTTCGAATCTTATTCAGTTGCTTTTATCCTGTAATTTCCTCTCAATCTCCAGTTTTGGGGCAAATGGAAGAGGAAAGAAAAGAGGAGGAAAGACATGGCTGTCCCTACGGCTTATCATTTGTCTCCTTAATTAAACTTAAGGTGATCTTGGGTTCTCTGTTTCATGCTTAGAACACATGAGGCTGAAGAGCCCCTGTTCCCTAAAGTCTTCATCAATGTTGCTGCTTTCATTTGTAGCCACTGAATCCTTAAGCTAGATTATAAAATACCCCAAATCATAAATGGTGAGAAGCAGAGGGGTCTTTAGTGACTATTTGGGCATCTATAAAACTGAAGTCCCAGAGGAGAAAGAACCATTCTAAGGATGGACAGTTGGTTAGCAGGCAGGCCAGAGCTTGAACTTAAATCATTAGTGCAGCTCTCGTTGGTTCTGCCATTGCTATAAGAAGGGTTATTTTTATGTTTTATTCTTCACATCACCTCTTAAGTGACCAAATATTATCCAGAGGCCCCCATCTTCCTTGTCCTCTGGTCCCCCCTAGCCTTATGGGGTTCTCCCCGATGTCTCCTGGGCTGAAGCTTTCCCTTCCACCCTTAAGTGTATGAAAGCAATTCTAGGAAAGTATCTGAGATGCCCCTTAACCCCTATATATCTATTCTATTCCTATTTCCTTCTTAATAAGCATATTAATCATGGCTAACAGTTTTTAAATGCTTTCAGCATGATTGTGACATTGTGTCAAGTACTTTGCATTAGAACAACTATGTGATATATTATTCTTTTCACCATTTTCCAGAGGGAAAATTGAAATGTAGAGGAGTTCCTTGCTTTGCTTGAGGTTCCAAGTCCAGTAAGCAGTGGTCGAAGCCAAGTGGTCTCACTCTAGAGTCCGTGCCACTAAATGCTTACTATATTCCCCTCCTACCAAGAGCCCTCCTACTTCCCCCAAGTCCCACCATATTTTCTCTTTCTCTTTGTCTTTTACAGTATCCTTTCTGCCTATCTCCTTAAACTTTGGAGATTCTCAGAGTTTCATCTTTGTCCCTGTTTTACCATCCCCCATATGTATGATCCCTGAATACTCTCACCCATATGGAAGACTCTGTACTTACTGATATCCCCAGAACCTGGTTCTAACCGCATTTCCAGGCTCTCCTTTCCAACTGCATATGTCTAGTTCTGTCTGTACTTTTGCACAGGCACCTCGTACTCAACTTGTTCAAGACCACGTGGTATCTTAGGCTGCTAGAGTTATTGCACTTCAGACATCATCCTGGAAGAGGAGATATTTTGGAGGCTTTCCTGAGTCTGCTGCAATGAAATTCTGGGTGTAGCTACATGTCAAAAGTATGTATGGGTCTGGATATTAGAAACCATTTTTTATAAGCATGTACCTATAAAAAAATAAATTACAAGACCTTTTTTCTTCTATGGAAAATAATGTAGTTTCAAAAAAGGATAGGATTTGTTTTTTTTGCCTTTGATATTCAAAGAGGTGTTTATTTCAAAAGGAACTGCGGAGATGATGCTGGGAATGGTCTGTTTGCCATGTTTGAGGGTGCCCCCAAGGTTCTCCTATATCCATGGACCCTCGGGAGCAGAGATATGTTAGAACCTTCCACAGTGTGGATGAAACACAGCCCATGTGGATTTCCACAAGTTCTAGTAACCCACTGTACCAAACTGGAGCATGATACCTGAAAAGGAAACCAAGAATGAAATTTGGAATCAATCTCTCTTCACTCCCCTTCGCTTCCCCTCATCTCCAGCTGCTCTGCTATCTTTGGTTTAAACAGCACTATTTTTGTCAAGATTAAGCATCTTTTTGTTTCTTTTAAGTCTGGTCTCTGCTTTGCTTGGGAGTGTTCATCTGGGTTTTACTCTCTTCCTCCCTGATCCATAGATTTTTATTCTTGAATAGGTCCCTCACTTTATACAGTATATTTTGCATCTTAATATTGTTTGTTCAATGCTTATAAGGATGCTCTTTGCCATCTATTTTAGATCATACAGAATACCCTCTAAGCAGCATCTCCTTTGGTGGGATAAAAGCCATGGTTAAGATGTCACTTCCCATAAATCATTTTTGGTGAAGATGAAGGCAGCTCTAGGCAGGGGAGAGGGAAGCAGGAACTCACCAAGTCTGACCCTTTCACAGTCGACTTAATCCTCCCTCTTATCCAGCCGTTTCTGTGCTATCCTTTGGAGGGTGGATGGACCCTCTTTAACATGAGGGAATGAGCTTTCACATTGTTCCCCTTTGTTACAGCAACAAAAGCTCTGGAAAATTCCAATTAATTAGCAAGTCTTGGGCTAATGAAAGAATAAAACCGAAAGAGAAATGCTCTAAGCTTTCAGAGAGGCATAAGCATATGAGGACAATGCTGATTTCAAATATTTGGGGCTGTTTGTATAATTTTCCCAGGGTTTGCCTTCCTGAGACTCACAGAGATAAGATGAGAGAGACAAGAGCAAGGATTTGTCAGAGTCAGGATGTAATAACATTGTTGGCTTTTAAAGACACTAAATGACCCACTATCATTTGAAGAAGGCAGTTAAATATGGGCTCACCCAATCAGGGAAATTAAAACCAGAATATAGACCTTTGTACATTTTGTGTTTAGAGGAAGCCATAGCAATTGGATGGGCATAAAGTAGGTTATGAAATAAGGCTAAAGTTAATTATTGTGAAGGACCAGGAAATCACTATACCCGTTGTGTCTTTGAATGAGGGATTATAAGCATTGTGGCTGCTAGAAATGTACGGTGGTGAAAAACACTGACATCACTCATTTGCCACCCTTTTATTGTGTGTTAGTAATAATAATAGTAATATAATAACCACAACAAAACCACCACCATCAACTTATATACTGAGCATTTACTGTGTGCTAGTCACTGTTCTGAGCACGTTTAATTTTCTCAGCAAATCCTATAAGATACTAGATACTATGTGACTGTTGCTTTTATTACCTCCACTGACTAGTTCAGAATATTGAGGCTCAGCTACTAAATGACTGGCTCACACTTATAAGTGACAGGCCTAGATTTGAATCTAAGCGTTCTAATTTCAGTGCCCATCCTCCAAACCACCATGCCACACTGCCTGAGAAATATGGTCTCACTACCTGGGTAGAAATACTACTTGAGAGGCTAAATGTTGTCAGGCTGGACTAGGAGTCAGACAGTCTGAGGCCTTATTCCCAGTTTGGTCACAAATTATTCCTGCAGTCTTGGGAAAAATCACTCACTTATCATTTCTGGCCTTCAGCATGTTCATCGGTAAAATGAAATTGTATTAGATGATTTCTGAGGTATCTTCCAGCTGCACTGCTCCATGGATTGAGAAAATTATGAGTTTCAGATACAGTGTAAATGAAATGGTCATTTTGAAGGAGTGTGCTGTGTGTGTGTGTGTGTGTGTGTGTGTGTGTGTCTGAGCTCACGTGTGGGCACATACATACATCCTCATAAAAATATGAGGTAGCAGCTTTGGACCCAGGAAGATCTGTGTTCAAACCCTCACTCTCCTGTGTGACTTGGAGCTGATTGCTTTATCTTTTTGTACTCTAGTTTCTTTCTTTGATGGAGGTAATGATATATAAGTAGAGTCCCTAGTGTGGTACCTGGGCATTGTTAATCCTCCTGTCTATCCTCACGTGGATGGTAAGAATTGAGTAGAGGGTACCTACTTGAGGAGCTGGGTCCCGAAAAGAGATTAGTGCAGCCAAAAGGAACGTTTTCTTGAAGAGGTGGCTGGGTAGGTATTTTTGGATGGATGGATCTGTTGGTGATTGATCGTGCATAGATGAGACTATTCAGTCATGAAACTACCTAGCTTCTGACGCATTTCCTGTTAGACTTCTTCACTGAATTATAACACTTTCTTTTTATTATTTTTTCTTGGGTAATTATTTTGTCTGAAAGTGTTCTTAAGATTCCCTGGAACAAGTAGTAATTGAAAGGATGCTGGATTAGCAATCATACTGAGTTGAATAGTATCTCCCTCAAATTCATGCCTACCTGGACCCTCCAGAAGGTGACCTTTTTTGGAAATAGGGGTTTTGTAGAGGTAATCAAGTTAAAGATAAGGTCATACTGGATTAAGGTGGGAACTGATCCAATGACTGATGTCTTTGTAAAAAAAGGGAAATTTGGACACCAGAGACAAGAATGCCATGTGGACACACAAGACACACAGGGAGAACACCATGTGACAGCAGAGGAGGAGATTGGAGAGATGTGCCTACAAACCAAGCAGAATCAACACTGCTAAAATGTCTATACTACCCAAAGTGATTTACAAATTTAATGCAATTCCCATTAAATTACAACTGTCATTTTTTCACAGATCTAGAAAAAAATAATTCTACACTTTGTATGGAACTAGAGAAGACCCCGTATAGCCAAAACAACCTTAAGCAAAAAGAACAAATCAGGAGGCATCACTTTACCAGATTTCAAGCTATACTACAAGGCTATAGTAACCAGAACATCATGGTACTGGCATAAGAACAGAGACCTGGACCAATGGATCAGAACAGAAAACCCAAATATAAAACCATCCTCATATTGCCATCTGATCTTTGACAAAGCAGACAAAAGTATACACTGAGGGAATAAATTTCTATTGTTTAAAGCTACTCAGTTTGTGGTACTTTTGTGACAGCAGTGCTACAGAACTAATACATCAAGTTAAGGTCCCTATTTCTGATCATAATAGTCAGGGCTGGATGAGAGGGAGGGAAGCAAATAGACACTGACTAAAGGGGAAAGAAAATGCAAAGCATCAACAAAAGGGTATTTTTGAAGCCATTTATTGTCATTGTGGTTCCTCTTCCCAGTGTATCTAAAGGCTCTTTTTGTTCTCCTTGTCCATGATCATAATAGGTGTCATGGAAATGTCAAAACAGAGAACTTGATGAAAATCAGGTTTTTAGTAGACTAACATTATTTTTAAAAATTTGACTTTCATAAAATCAATATACTATAAAATGCACTGATCACCAATATACAAACTGTATTGTGTTGTCCATGCAATGAATATTAAGAGAGGTGCCACTAGTGTGGCATCTACATACTTCTGGAAGTTAAGGTTTGTCTGAAACACTAACTTGGCTACAGAATAGGTTGGAAAGTACAGACTTCCTCAGAATTTGATTATTATTTGTATTTTGAGGATCAATCTTGAAATTATAATAAGAAAAGTAAGACTTAGTTACCTAAAAGACAAGGACTTTGAAGAAAATGACATGATAAGACAAAACCGTCAAACAGGCTTGGGCTGTGTGTGGACTCCGTTCCAGAAAAGCTCAGAGTGAAGACAGCTCGTGAATTCTGTCATCAGGCAGAGAGGCCCATATCACATGTCACTTTGCTTTGTTTTTAACATGTGGCTCAAGCTATGCCAGACCTGCCGCTGTGTGGGAGATGTACTTTCTGACAAAATAAGGCATTTTCCTGGCATTAGGCCCCTTTGGAATTTTTACTGGTGTGCATAAACCCTGCGAGTTTGTGTTTCCCACACATATCCAATGCAGTCACTTGGCTTCGCAGACTTATGGTGGTCTTGAAGGCTGTCAGTGCCAATGTGGTCAGTTCCTTCTGTCCACTGAAGGTTATTCTGAAGAGATGGAACCAGGCATTCATTCATCCACTGTTTAAAAATTGTCTCCTATCTACTATGCCTGTGACGAGGAAGAAATAGAGGAGACAAAATAGATAGACCAATTATGGAAGAACTGAAAATATTTTGTAGAGTGGAAATGAAAGTATTTCTAGCAGACTGTCTCCTTGTCCTCTTTCTCCTCATTCATCATGATAATAAAGTTCACTGGAAAAGTTCATTTGTATAATTTTATGTTCAAAGAGATGATGATGATTACAATGATGATATTAATTTTAATGTTCATTCTTGGTTGTCTGTTATTGGCTGAGTGTAAGTATTGTATAAATAAACAAGTCCCAGGACACGAGTCTGAGATACTTTTTGAAACCCTATTGGCTTGCCCTCTTAACTCCTGCTTCTTCCCTCCTGAATGTATTTCACTGCTGGTCACAAGAGTGATCAATGGAACCACATCGACCCCCCCACCCCCAAGTGCAAATTCATTATCTGTTATGAAAAAATAACTTCAATACTCTTCTCTAACTTTAAGAGGCCATGCTGTGTTCTCTTTGTGTACAAATGCTAGAACACGATTATCGATGTTGAAAGAGGAGACAAAGATAAGGCAGAGATTATACAAAATGATAGAAAAATCCCCAGTGTTTCATACATGACCCTGGGAGATGGTTCATCCGGTTCATTTAACCCACATTTGTTGATCATGTGAGTCAGATAAGGGCTAGGAACTAGAACTGCAAACTAAGGAAGACACAGGCTCTGCTCTGTAGGAGCTTATAGTCTAATGTCAAGAGACTGACAGGTCATCTGCAAATTTACATGGTCCCACACTCTCCCTTGCTGAGTCCATTCCAACTAGCCTGTCTTTCTTTTCCTTCCTCCAATACGCCACGCTGGTTCAGGCTTCAGGTCTTTGTACTTGCCATTTCCTCTGCCTGGCACTCCACCCTCATATTATTGCATAGCTGATTTCTTCTCCTTGTTTGTATCCCAGCTTATAAGGTATCTCTTCCATGGGCCTTCCCTGCCACTCAGTCCGGTAGCCCACTGCCTCATGATTCGCCAACCCATTTACCTACTTTATTTTTTCCATGGCACTTATCCTTGTCTCAAATTATCTTGTTCACTTACTCATGCATTCAATGTATTGTGTATCCCCTCACCACTAGAACGTACACTTTATGAAAATGAGGGTGGAAGGCAACTTTATTTGTCGTGCTTACCACTGTATCCTTAGCAACACATTTTTGCCGAATGAATGAATGACTATAATACATTGTCATACATTCTGTAATGAAAATGTTAACAAAGTGCTATAGGAAAATGAGGAAAAGAGTGACAGCCTCTATGTCTGAGCATGTTGGGGATGTGTTCACAAAAAAGACAGGTGAACTGGACCTGGAAGGCAGGGGAGAGTGTAGCAGAAGGCGCTGCTGCTGCTTAGGGAGATGAAGCTCTTCCTGCCTGATCCTGCCCCTCCCTGCTTGACCCATTTGATCCTGGCCTCAGAGAGCAGCCTGGATAACTCACTGATAGAGTTGACAGTAGCTCGGCGACTGTGACCTCTGCCTTCTTTGGACACATGTATCAGGGAAGTGAAGAACACATGTTTACTGAAAACTTCTTTTTTATGCTACAGAAAGTTGCTAAAAGCTTGTCTTTCCAATAAAGAGAAACTCAGAATTGATGTAATGGAGAAAAGGAACTTATGAAACATAAGTAGGCATTCTTGACGGAATAAAAATAGAAGCTTAAAAGAGGCATCGTTTTTGGAAAGGGAAAAAAAAAAGATTTTTTTTCCCTTCTACTGTAAGAAAATATGTGTGGATGAGGCATGTGTGTTAAACTATAGAATAAAATTTGCATGTTACTTCAGGGTACTGCAACCATGGCAATTAAGAGTTTTGTCGGTCCTGATAGACATGCTTGCAATATATACATCCATTAACAAGATTATCACTTGAAGAGACAATCATATTTTTACTGAAAAGGTTTTTTGAGGATAAAATTTATTGATATTTAATGAAGCATGAAGTTTCTAAATGAACCATGAAAGCAATAGCTAAACTAATTAACTGCACATAAAGGCTCCCAGAATGCATACGTGATGTGGGCTGTGTGCTTATCAATCATGCCTGGTTACAGTGACATCTTGGATAACATGCTCCTCATATATGCCTTATGGAAGCAATGGTAAATCTTCCAGTAATGCATGCACTAAAGGAGGAAATAACCATTTAGATTTCCTGCAAACATGGATGGGATATTTAAGTCAAGCACTGCAGGGTTTATAGGTTATAATTTAGCAGAGTTAAGACTAGTAATAACAACATATTATTTCCACACACTTGATTTAAGCCTCTATCTATGCTGTTTCTTTGAATGATGAATCGTTCCCTGGTTCTAAAAATATGCATCTTCCTCCTTCCTCTTTCCCCACAAAGAGAGACCAAGGATGCTAAATAACATGAGATGAACATTTCATTGTGCAGCAGGGATTCATGTGGGCCTTTTTCAATTGCATGTAAAAACACGCCCTGCTGAGAGCTCTGAGAATTTTAAAAAGCAGTCAAAACCAGTCCTGCTTTGGCAGTCATTGTGAGTCCTACCAATTTGAGAAGCAGACAGCTTACCCTAACCAAGCTGTTAACATTGACCTTTGTCAATGACGATCTTTTTTTTTTTCTTTGCAGTCACTGCTTGTCTGCTTACCCTAAAGCCTAGCTCTCAGGGGGCTTATACTTCCCACATGCACCTTTCTGAAAATTCATACACTCATAAAAGAGTCTGACAAATCATTAAGACCTGCAGTAGTAGTATATACTAATGCAGTGATGCAGGGGCTGTGAGAGACATTAGAGGAGTGCTTCTCAAACTTGAGTGTGCACCAGCATCCCCCGCAAGGCTTGTGACAATGCCAGTGGATTGACTCCACTTCCAAAGTTTCGGATTCAGTAAGTATGCGGTGGGGACTGAGAATCTGCATTTCTAGCAAGTTCCAGGATGATACCGATGCTGTTGGTTCAGGCACCCCATATTGAGAACCACTGAAGTATAGTGTGCAAGCTAGGATGGAGAAGGGCCGTTTTCAGAGACACCTTATTTTTATGTCTTTTTCTTCCTTTAAGGGGTGTTTTTATTCTTTTTCTAAGATATCCAGGGCCTTCCTCACTAGATAAGGGCATGAAACTTATTCACGTTTAGGTATAATGATCCTTAAAGGGCTACAAGAGTGAAATTGAAGGAATGAAACTATGAAGATGGTACTTCAGCTATGTGCCATTGGGTAGAAGGGTTTTAGGGGACGTAAAATTTAGGTCTGAACTCACCATTCGGGCCAGATACTCTACTTGCGTGAACATCTCTGTGCCCCAGTAACCAGATGATCCCACCTTCACTTCTAAGTTCCCTCTCTAATACCTGACACAGGGCCTGTGATACAGTAGATAGCTGGTAAGTGTGTGTGGAGTGGATGCAGGGAGGGAGGGATGGATAAATGTATACTAGGGACAAAAGTGATCAAAGCTTGTGTGAGTCAGTACTTCTCTCTCCTCTTGCTCTTGCCTATTAAGAAAAATGTAGTGTTGTCTGAAAAGAAAGAAGTTTCTTGGTTTCCCAGGACACACCACCCCACCCCACCCCATCTCATCTGTTTTGGGGTTTAATAAGCTGATTAGTTAGGGGAGAAAAACAGAGGAGTGGGAGTAGAGAAATGTTTGTTGGAAAGGGCTGAGACTGGATTAAAGAATGAAGAGACTAGAGGAAGAAGGGAGGGAAGAACCTTATTTCTACAGGAATGTCGGAGAGAGTTTGTTTTGTCATGTGGGAGAACAGAGTGCTGGAAGGCTTCTTCAGAATTGCTGAAGGATATAAGATGAATGGCAGAAAGCAAAGGCACAGCAGGTGACTTTTTTTCATTCATTGCTGGGCTTAGTTTTTGCATGTACTGCTCCATCTGAAACTGGAATGAGAAGTCCTGGGATTTATTTGGGTTATGGATGATTGAATGTATTAATAGATTACAAAATAATATATTCTTTATGTGAATAATGGGGGGGATACATGAAAAGCAGTAGCATGCAGTGGGAAGATGCTTAGTTGTTTATATGAGAATCTTTAGCAGTAGTTCTCAAAGTAGGGGGCCCAGGTGTTAGGTTTGTCTGTGTGGATGTTCCCTGGTTCCCCAGTTCCTAGTGTCAAAAATGAGGACTGGTACCAAGTTGAGCTGATGATGGAGCGATCACAGACTCAGAGCAACTTAATACAAACGTTTATCATGTAAAAGAAAGAATGAAAATAAAGGAAGATACACAAAGGGAAAATACGTTCCAGAGAGAGTGGAATGGGTCAGTCTCCAAGAGTGGGGAAAGACGCTGGAGGCTGAGTACATGTTGCCTTTTATAAGCTCACCAGTTTGTCCTGCCTTGTCCCTGGCAGGATTGGTTGCCATTTCCTGCCTTTGGGGGTGATTGACAGGTTGGTGTTTTATAACAGATCACATGACAGGTTACATAACAAGGTAGATTATATAACAGTTTCCCTTTCTGCCCACGTGTCCTTACTTCTCCATGAAGCTCCACCCATGTTATGCTAATTAGATGGTAATGAGCTCTAAGTCAGTTAAAAGTTACTAGGAACTTTTTACTGTGTGTGTTCTCACCAGGGAACAGCTCCTAGCCGCAGTTTGGTTCCTAGCTACAATTCGGTTCCCGCTCTCTGCCTTTAGCCACCTCCGTGCCCCTATTTACCCTCTACCAGACCTAACACAGGGACTTGCAACATCAGTATCAGCATCAACCTGGGAACTTGTTAGAAATGCAGATTCCCAGGTGCCACCCCACACCCGCTGAATCAGAAGCTCTGAGGTGAGCCCAGCACCTGTGCTTTTACAAGCCCTCCAGGGAATTCTGCCACATGCTAAGGTTTAAGAACTGGAGTACTGAGGAGTTGCTATACTTATGGTTCCTCCATTTGAAGGAGCAGCAGAGACTGTACCTGACTAGGATCCTCAAAAATTCAGGAGGGCTTTTGGTTACATGATAACTGGAGGCTAATGTCGCCCTATGTAGGAGTACAAATTTTTCTTAAATATTTCATGTAAAAGGCCTATGAAGGCAGAAACATTTTGAGCTCGGCAAAGCAAACAAATGTGTTAAATATCAAAAGGGGAAAAACAAGAGTTTATAAAGCAGTCACACTGAGTAACTGCATAGGAATCTGTGCCATGACCGGGTCACAAGCCTGGGAAAGTGACTTGGTTGTGGACCAAATGGGCCGTGAATTGGGTCAGTGGTTCCAGGTGTAATCCGCCTCTGATGTCACTGGCTGCACAATCATGCTTATTCTCCTGCTTTTTAACATGCTTTTTTATCTTTTGGCAGTAACTCAGTAACATGTGACCTTTTTCGTTTTTCACCCATCAGTACTAGTGTTTTTTCTTTAAATAGCATTTTTTCTGAATATAAAAAGTATTAATATTATACATGTTTATTGTGAAACTTTTTTAAATACTGAAAAAAAGAAAGAATAAAGTAAAGTCACTACCTGTACTTCACAGATGCAGATATCAATTGTTAATAGGTATATATCTTGTGATTTTGCTCCAAAGTTTTGTGTTCTCTTCCTCCACATTATATGGATGAACTTTCCTCCATGTAGTTTGGTGTTCTTTGAAAACATAATTTTTAGATATAACAGAAATTGTTTTATGTGTGCAGAATTACTATACCTTGTTTAATCAAGTTTGCTTTCTTTTTTATTAAAATTATCACAAATATCTTTAAAAATGGTGGTCTAAACCTCTGAATATTTCCTTAGGGGTAGATTATCAGGTCAAATGAACATTTTAAACACCCTAGACTGTTACGTAGTTGTCTCCCAAAACGTTTATATCACATATTACACTCTCAGCTCAATCTACTAGCAGAATATTGAGTGTCCATGTTATGTCTAGTCTACTGGATTCATTTTTTGTAAACTGTTTTTGTGGTTTGCTTTATTCTCCCTATAATAATGTTTGTGTTTGTTTAATTTGTAAGGCCTCTTTGTGTATTGTCTTTAGCCTCTTCTATAGAATGCTAATATATTTCCTTGTCTTTTGTTTGTTTTTTATTTTGTTTGTGGTTCTTTTTGAGCTAAAATACTTTTGTGGTTATATCTATCTTAGCCTTCTGGGTCCTAAAATAAAGTAAAAATTCAAATACATTTTGTTTTAGTTGTTTTATATTTTATTGTTAATATTTAGCTCTTTATTTCCCTGGAATTTATTGTGGCATATTATAGCTGATTGTATTTTCCAGTGATGACTGAAACCATAGCTTCCATTCCACGTGCTCCTCTGTGGTAGGACTTTGCCATTCCCTTGTGAAGAGGTAGTGTCTGTTTTTCTACCCCCTTGAATTTGGCTGGGCCCCAAGACTGTTTTGGCCAATAATAGTTGGCAGAAGTGATGCTATGCCTGTTTCAGGCATGGTTGTTAACTGGCCTGAAAGTCCCTCCTTCTGCTTCTTGGAAGTCAGCCTCCGTGCTGTGAGAAGCCCCAGTCACATGCAAAGGCCATGTGTTAGTGTTCCCATTGATAGCTCTAGCTGAGCCCCAGGCTGACAGCCAACATCAACTGGGCGTGCACCCCCTTAGATGTCCATTCGGTCCATCTTTCAGATGACTGCAGCCCTAGGTGACATCTGACTGCAGTGCATCAGGGACTCCAAGTGAGAAGTATCCTGATGAACTCAGTCAACCCCCAGAACCACAAGGGATAATGATCAATTTTCGTAAGGATGCTAAGTTATGGAATGGTTTGCTATGTAGCAATAATCAGAATAGATGCCTAGGTAGTGTGAATAAGGATTTAGCTTTGATTATTCCTTCCAAACTATAGTAAACTGTTGCCCCACTACCATTTATTGATCTCCATTCCCCCACTCATTTATAATGCCACCATTTGCTAAGTTTTATTATATATCCTAGGTCATGATCTCATACTTCTGCTGTGTTTCTTTATTTAGTTTAATTAGTCTTCGTTCTGTGTTCCACAGTTTTTATTTTCATAGCTTTATAATATATTTACTTAATTTGTTTACCCGGAAGAATTGCAATTTCGACAATTACCATTGTCGAAACAGTGAATAAGGAAAAGCCCATTAAGACTTCACATTAAATCAGTGCTTCTCTGTCTGAGTGATGTTGCCCCTTGGGGACATTTGGCAATGACTGGACAGAGTTAAATTTTGGTTGTCACAACTGGAGGTGCTACTGGCATCTAGTAGGTAGAGGCTAGAGATGCTGCTCAACGTCCTACAATGCACAGAGCACCCCTGGCCCTGAAACAAAAAATCATGTGACACAAAATGTCAGGAATGCAGAGGCTAAGAAACTCTGCATTAAACCTATAAAAATGTTTGGAAGAATAAACATACTTATTATATTTCATTTTCTCACCAAGGAACGTGTATATATCTGTATTTATTTATGTCTTCAGAAAATAAAGTAGCTTTTTTCATATCATATGCTATTTTTAGGAATTTTTAATTTTGTGAATTTTTTCCGTTATATTTGGAAAGTCATAATTGATGGTATATAAGAAACCTATTGCTTTCGTCATGTTTATATATTGAATTTTCTTTTCATTTATAGTAATTTTTAGTGGATTTTGTTGAATTTTACAGGTAGACAGAATTTCTGTAATTTAATTTGTTAAAAAGGGGAGAGAGTAAACTCAATGTTTTTACTCAGAAAATATTTGTCCTGGAAGGATTTGAGAGATTATTTATTCCCTTGCCTTTATTTTAGCGATGGTAAATCTGACGCCTAGAGAAGTTAAATTACCTGCTTCATGTCGCATAGTTTGTCTAGTACCCTACAATGGACAGAAGTTCAGAAAATAGCCTTTGAGTGAGGGCAGTGAAAATTCTCATCATTTACATAAAAATGTAAAACTGGACACTGTGTTTAAAGCCCTTGGGATGTCACAGAGTCGAGAATGACTTTAGATATTTTCTCTTCTGTTCCCTTCCCTCTACGTTCTCTGTAATATCCTGACAACTCCACTTTGTGTTCTTCCAGGAACAAGAACTGTGCCTCACAAAGTGTTTCCAGTCATTTCTGATTTCTAGAAAGTTCTTCCTTTGATTCCTTCCTGAGGTTCACACATCCCTTATGGTCAAGTGGTGTTGGAGGAAGCAGAACTTTCACCAGCTCCTGAAGTGGCAACTAACAGAGAAAAAAATTTTGTTACTTGTTAGTTGACTAGGTGAGATACGGGATTGGGAGGATTTGAGGTTCTGGTTTCTTCATATAAGATCCATGAGAACTGGGCATCCCATAAATACTTTTGAATAGAATTGAATTTTATATGATGTTTTTGTGTTTTCTAGTCCTTTTGTAGAGGGGCCTGTGGGTAAGTTTTTGGTCCAGGGAAGACCGAATGCCCCCTTTCTGTGACCTTCCAAAGGGTCCCCCCTGCTGTGGAGGGTATGACCAGGTTTAACTAGGAACAGATGATTCTAGATGATTCTTACACTCGCTGACATAATGGAAGAGCCCTTGCATTATTTCGGATTCCTGAAGGCAGAATTTCTCTTGAGAACAAAGGCAAAGAAAGGCCACAATGCAAACAAATTCCCTTAGTGCGTAACTGCTAATTGGACAATTGTTCTGCAGTTATTATTATGCCAGGAAATAATAGCCTTATAAGCCTCACTCACTGCTTATAAACTTTCTTTAAGATGAGAATCTTTTAAAAACTATGCTTTCAAGTTTGATATGCTTAAATTAGACTTTTTTCCCCCTTTTCTTAGCTAAGTGCTTGCTGTTCCTGAACAGCCCGAATGTTGGTTCCATGGCAAATTGACATTTGGCATATAAATAAACAGGCACCAGTTCTACTAAAGCTGGTGGTGTAGCTGTGGTTCTACTAAAATCTAAGCTTTAAGGAGATATGAGAACTCAAGCTGAACCTCTTTTTGAAAATGTTGTAGTTAATCAATCTCATTTCTTTTTTCTCCTGAAAAGTCATACATTTTGTCTGATTTGGGAGTCTGCTGGCTTTTGTATCATCTAGGCTTCAAGACAAAAGGAAGAGAGGAAGCTCTCTGGGGTGTTTTCTGATTCAATTTGTGAACCGAAAAGGAGTTGCTCTTTAGGTGCAGTTGTAAAGTAGGGGATCTCTTGCCCCTTCCCATCCCTGACCCCCTCCTCTGTGATTACGCCTTTTCTCCTCCAGCTCTTCAAGCTCTTCATGGACGCTCCTGTCCCAATTCCAATGCTCACTGTGTAGAAGGAGCCTGCCATCTGCCATCTTCACTCTATTTTGAAGGTGAAAGACATTTTTAACTGCCTCAGAGGTATTTGTACCATTCATCATTATTTACAGCAGAGAGCCAAATAGAATTAGTGGGGTGCAGTAGAAAGTGGGTTTAGTGGAGCACCCAAGTACTTGGATTTTGTCCTGACTCTGCCATTAACTAGCTGTGTCACTGGGGCAAAGTCACATTACTTCTCTGTACTTGCGTTTTACCATCTGTAAAATAAGGAGGTTGGACACATGATTTCTAATATTCCTTCTTGGCATCTAAATCTATGAAATCAAAGCGTGGTGGGAGCAGGGATACATCTTTTTCTCATGTTGGAAGCCTCTGCAATTGTTTCATCATCTATTTTGGTTTAAAGATTGTCTTTTAGATATGAGAGATTATAGATTTTCAGATGTAATCTGCAGGTGGGAAGGGGAATTAACATTTATTGAGTGTCTGGTTCTTGCTGGGCCAGGTACCAGATAGTATAGGATCTCACCAAGCTAGTTGAAGTGATCTGGCTAAATTCGCACCACTACAAAGCCACCAACTACACTTGACTTCCTGGCCTTGTGACTAGGCCTGGGAATAGACTCCTCTTGCCCTCTTGCCTCTGTATGGCTGACCCCGCCCACCCCTCATCCACATCTCTCTCCTCCTTATGTTAACATTTTTACTGGTTAGTGAAAGCAGAGTAGAACATCTTGCCTGGGACACTCAGTGGCTGCTTAGACTCTGCTTTTAGGTAAGTGCAGTTTTGCAAGATCAAAATTTGGGTTATCAAGGCAGAATTTTAGAAAAGACCCCCTTTAGACTTTATATTGTGTTTAAGGTAGGCTGATTTCTAGTAGAAAGGGGCCCTGTAAAAGCTTGAGTTTGTCCTATTCGCTTATTGTACCTGATACATTGTGTAATTGTCTTTATGCTCATCTGTGTGTGTGTCTGTGTGTGTGCACATGTGCATGTGCAGCGTGTTCTTATACCCCTAACATATATCCTGATCAACTGTGTGCACTCAAGTCTATTGTTGAATAAATAGTAAGTTAGTAAATCCCTTTTATAGTTAGATGTATGCAGAGGGGCATAAGATATTTCATATCTTGTTTCTAAATAGCACCATCATTATCATTATCAATAGCTTTTTTTATCATACATTTTACCAGACATCATTTTGTGCTGTGATTCTCTTGATCTCTGTTTCACCTGCTCTTACCATGCAGTTTAACCACTGAATGAGTGAAGGAACAAATGAATTTCATGTTATGCATCAAACATTCCTGAAAGTAAGAGGGGTTATGTAATAGACATTTAACTACAACTGCAAAGGTTAGACTAGTGTCATCTATTTATACTTGCATGCCTGACAATTAATGGTACCTACACAGAATAAATTAAAATGTCATACCTGACTGTTCCTTATATATGGAAACCAAAATGTTGGATGCTGTGAGTGAGTGTGTGTTCCAGCTTTGGGAAAAGAATGGATTTCCCATTGTCCTTGTCCTCTCTGTTTAGGAGTATTTGTCCAGTTGTGTGGAGGGTGGTGGTTAAGGGTATATGAGCTCATAGACATCTATGTGCATTTTTTGAACCAGACTACCTGGGTTTGAATACTCACTCTTGGAAAGTTACTATGTTTTTTCAACCCTAGCTTTCCTCCCCTGTGAAATGGGATGGTAATAATCAGGCTGTTGTGTGAGCTGCATAGGTTAATCCAAACATAGAGCCAAGCATCCTACCTGACACCAAGTAAGCCTTCCATTAGTGTTAGCTTTCATTTCACTTTAATGTATAGATGGATCACCGTCATCGTTATTACTATAATCAGTAGTAGTAGTAGCAGCAGTTGTAATAGTGTACGTTCTTGGTAAGGAAATATGATCACCCTGTCGATAGCTAGGTAACCTCTACATCTACAGCTCCTTTGTGGTACTTAGGAATAGCTAAGAAAGGGGACAGGAGAGAGAAGTTTGTTATATTCTTGTTTCCATGGACGATGAGTCAGTTTGGAAAGGGCTATATCGGTAGGAACTGTGTGTGCGACGAGGTGTGGAGTCCACCTGGTGAGGTGTGAGAGAGGAGAACAGGTTAGCATTGGCCAGGACGACAAAAAAGAGGCAGCTCTTGCCCTGACTTCAGGTTTCTCAGCAATCTCCCTATTTTATTTTATTTCATTTCATTTTTATTTTTTCCCTGATTTTAAATAATAAAATCCTATTCTCCTGTTAGCCCTCCCCCCACCTACCTGTGGAAGGAGGCCCTGTATTAAAACATGCCATAGGAGCAGTGCGGACATTACCTCCCCGTAGACATTTAGTGAGTGTCTCCCTCTGCAGGAAGCTGTGCCTGCCACTCTGCGGGTGAGGGGTGGGGAGTGAAGGCAGGTAAGAGACAGTCCCGGTCCTGGTCCTCATGGGCCTTCCAGTTTAGGGGGAAAGACAAGATAGAGGTACATAAGCTAGAAATGATCAATAACACAAAAGATGCACAGATAACCACGTGGGAGTTCAGAGGAGGGCTCGAGCACTGTAAACTTGGCACAGGAGGCAAGAATCCAGAAGGTCTGTTTCAAGGAGGAGGTGGCATTTGTGCTGATCTTTGAGGGTGGGAATATGGGTGTGTGGGGGCTCGAGGGTGGGTGGTGGTCTGGGAGTTCAGAGTGCCCGGAGTGGAGTACATGTGAAGGGACTGTAGTGGTGAATTCAGGCTGGAATCAAACCTCCTGTGAGTGCAGCAAGGAAACTGATGTAGCCAGATCGCATCCAGAATCAGCGATAATTAGTAAGAGTTTTCCTGAAGCTATTTTTGCTATAATAAGAAAAAGGGGGGAGGGATTAAGAGCTCAAGCATTCCCAGTGCTCAAGTTAAATGTTAACTCCTTTGTGCAGTTAACGACTAACTTGCTCTTTCCTATGCAAAAGGAAAAATGAGAGGGAGAAAACATAATGCGATGGCGGTAACCACCTCGCTTAAAAAAAATCCTGGCTTGCTTATGTGGTTGCTTACTTTCAACATAATATACATATGTAACTATTACAGAGATGTGTGCAAACTTGAACAACAGACAGTTAGATGTACCTTTGTGAATTCCCTGGGTGTCTTCTGCAGGGTTTGCAGAGAGTTACCTATTTTTGAACACATTCCTAGTTTAGCCATTAGAAAATTACAGGTTTTATTGGTATAAACTCAGCAGCTGAAACTGTATTTCCAGAAAGGTGGGTGAGCTCACCCACCCACCTGCTCTGACCCAGGCAAGTTAATGACCTACCCAGCATTGTTTGCGCCGGCCAGCTCCGGCTGACTTCACTGGCAGTTCCACTCGAAGGGAGACATTGTTTCTTCCGCTGCATTTGTGCAGTGCTTCCCTTTCTGCACACCAGCATTTGCCGAACGTCCTAGCAGTCCCTGAATGTTCCTGCTGCCTGTTCTTTATGAAACCACAGAGCAAGTAGTCCTAGAAATGTATGCAAAGTGCTCTGCACAGCTGTCTGAGGCCCCCAGCAAAGAGCAAGATGTAAACACCTCTATACCCACACTGGTGCACAAGCAGACACTGCATATGGAAGCCCCACAGTGCGAGGACTTCTAACATTTTGAAATGTCAGTGGCCAAGCAGCCTGGGAACATGAATAATTTAAGCATGGAGTACTTTTTGCTGATGATTGCGATCATTTTTCAGGAAGAATAATGGTAATGTATGGCATGGAGGTACGTGGAGGAAGGGGATTAGGAATTGTAGAATTTGTGTTTGCTGTAAGAAATTAAAATATAGCATGATGTGGAACTTTAAAACCTTATACAGATATTATTTGCATAATGTTCATTTTAGGGAAGGAATGAATGGCCTAAGGAGATTAGTTGTAATGGGCTTAAAACTTTAAATGTCAGGTGCCAGGGCAGGGTCTTTGGGAAAGAAGAGGCAGATGGTGAAATCCCTTTAATTTGGTGTAAGATCTAATGTGTTTGAAGATGCTTTGGGGCAGACAATTAACATGGAGGAAGAATAGCAAGATAGTTTTAAAAAGTCAAAGGGAATGCTCTTCAGAATGACTGCCAAATAAAATCCTGGTACACTGTCTCTGGCCTGTTTTAAATGAGTATGGCTTGCATTCTCCTCCCCTTTGCTGTGTTTATCTAGAGGACAGTTTAATTTTTATTACTAGGCTAATCCTTGGATTAAAGACATAAGAAATTCCATCTTTAGGTAGGAGAATAGATGTTTGGGGTGAATTTTCTTCAGGATTCTGTCCTCACTGGAAAAAAAACCTAATTCACCATTGAGTGGATTGTAACTGCAGTGGCTAATTTAGAAATCTGTTTGCCAGATTCAGATGACTTCGATAATACTTTTGTTCTTCTTAATCTTATGTATTTGTGAACGCATTCTTGGGAGGATTGCTGCTGGGTAGTGTTGCATGTCAGAGATGAAGGAAGTTTAGTTATTAACCCTAAATAGAGGGGCAATAGGCAGCCTGTGGAATGAGGAAAGGGCCAGGCTGAAACATTTCCAAAAGGTATTTTTGCTGTTTATACTTGTTAATTATTAATATTAATTATTGATGAAAAACAGTTTTGAGTTGCATGCCGCACATTGTTTAGGAATAAATTATCACGTTTCTTATCTGGAACTATAGTAGATATTAAACTGTTTCAAATAATCAATATTTATTAATTTAGTAACATTTTCCCCCTTCCTTCAACATTAAAGGCAAGTTCCATGAATTTTCTGGTGCATAAGGAGTTTGTTTTATGAAGGTGCACTTGGCCCTCAGCTTTGGATAGCTTCTAACACTGGATGAATGTGCTAAGAACTGAATTTGACCAAATTAAGTCAATAATTGAAAAGTATTTTTAAAACAAAGTACCCGTCTCATGTAAGACATGTAGGTAATATATAGGTTTTGTAGGTTAAAATTGCTAAATTAGTTGTGAATATTGTTCATGCCTTTTCAGATATGCACTCTAATCATTTTAGTTTCTTGGAAGTGAAGCTTTTTAGGAGTTTGTGTATTTTGTAGTTTATCATATAAGTTTAACTGAAGTACGTTCCCTCTGGCAGACCGGAAATTGATGTGAGTTGGAGACTTTGCTCTTAGAGTCAGGCTGTAAAAGTCAATGTTTATCCTTCTTAGGCATTATGGGATTTTTGAATGTTGTTAGATTCATTTTAGCCTCGTTCTTAAGGACCGTGTGTTGGATATCCTATGGGCTTTACTCATTTTTAGTTTTAGATTGTGTCGTTCCAACCAATTGGCTTTACTATATATTGCAGGAGTTGTGTGCAAAGGTGCTAGTCACAGCATTGGCAACCCAAAGAGCTTTTTGCTTATAGACAATAGCACACACAGTTGAATCACCTTTGTGCTAAATTTTTCATCTGCTGGGGTGGCCTCCAGAGGTACCCCATATTGGTGCATTTTCTCAGTAGGGAGAGGTTGTAGTAGTGGCTTGAAAACCTTACCTGAGGAGGAGTAAGATCATTCCCTGTGTCATCCAAAGACTTGCCCACTGACCTCATCCATAGCACCGTGTTTGATCTAAGAGCAGTTGATTCCCCATTTTTTAGAACTCCACCCTAGGATCACACGTTCTCTGGGGGATCTGGAAAGGTCTGCCTTACCTTTAAGAAGGTTATGGTCAGTTAACCCTTGCTTTCAGTGGGCTCACTTCACTATGGGACAAAAATTCGTTGTTAAAAATGAAAGGACACTGCCTTTTCCAAGGAAGCTGACAGCTATTGGTTTCTCCAGAGAGGATTACTGGTGAAGGCAGTTATGAAGAACAAGTAACTCTTGTAAATGAACAACTTGTTCTTGCTTAAATATTTCCAGAACAATACTAAAGAAATATAATACAGGTAAGTTTTGTTATGTTCTCATTGTGAGTTATGTTTACGAGAAGCAAAAAATAGGATTAGAATTAGAGAGGAGGAAAAAAGCTTTTTCATACCAGTGGCTTATGTTTTATATCTTATGAATTCAAACCATTTATAAAATTATCTGGTTTCTTGCCCCTACTCATGGTTGATTTTTTTTCCTCTCTTTTTCCATCTAGAGACCTTTGAATTATTTTTATTCATAAGTGAAAAATGTATTACAGCTTTATTTCCTTTTATTAATAGTTCCTTCTTGCCCTTAACCACATCTCTGACTTTTTGGCATGTAGAGTCCAATGAACTCATGCTTAATCATGTATAAACAACCATCTAATTATATGGTTTTGAATTTTCATTTGACCGACTAAACAAAAATGACACAGAAACGAGAAACCTGACAACCTCCCTGTCTTCGGATACCTGGCCTTTCTCTCCCTCACTCTCTCTTTATGCAGTCAGTAAAAAGCATGTTATAACCTATCAAAAAAATTAGTTTGCGTTTGCCAAGTTTCTGAGGTAAAATTGTTCTTTTCAAGGCTACGTGTCAAAAAACAAGTATGTTGAGCTGAATTATACGTCTTCTTTTCAGATTTCTTTCGGACTCTATTCTTTCCTCCTCTGGACTGAGGTGTTACCAGCATTCCTCGTGCCACTGGTGTCAGATAACAGAACAACATTCACGGGGCAAAGTTTCTCAATCTTTGTTCCCCTGAGGTACAATAACAACTAGCCCAGTTGCTCTATGGTCCCACCCTCCCCCAAACCACACTGACACATTTTTGAAAGAAGATAGTGGGAAAATCTTTCCGAACAAAGGTGCTCACTGTGTTTAAACAGGAAGGGAGAAGTTATCCATTCGCCTTTCTTTTTCACTGGCTTGAGCCTAGAATTCTGAGGATGGAGCAAAATTTCTTCTGAATATTTAGATGGTTTCACCGTAGACAGCTCAGTGTGTTTGATAGGAGATGACAGAGGAAAAGATGCCGCAGAAAGACAAATACTGGATGATCTCACTTATATGTGGAATCTAAAATAGTGGAAATTATAGAAGCAGAGAGTAGAATGGTGGTTGTCAAGAGTTGGAGAGGTAGGGGAAATGGGGAGATATTGGTCGAAGTGTACAAGGTTTTAGTTAAGCAAGATGAATAAGTTCTGGAGATCTCAGGTATAGCACAGTGACCATCGTTAACAATACCGTATTGTCTACTTGAAATTTATTAAGAGAGGAGCTCTTAACTTCTCACCACACATACAAAAAGGTAACTATGTGAAGTGATGGATATGTTAACCAGCTTGATTGTGGTAAGCATTTCACAATGTACGCCTATATCAAATCATCACTTTGTACACCTTAAATTTACACAGTTTCTATTTGTCAGTTATGCTCCAGTAAAGCTGAAGAAAAGAAGAAAAGATACCTCTCTTCATTTTTTTTTCAGGATGTTTTGCAAGCTTATTATTTCAGAGAGTAGATTTGGCTAACTAGTATTTAATAGCTATAAGAAGAAAGGGAAGGGGATACCTGTGAAATTTGGCCAGAGTGATTTATTTCCTCACTAATCTTTTAGCCTTAAAAGATAATTTGATTTCTCAAAACATCTCTGAAACATGCATATCCTTAAGTGCTAAAATTTCATACACTTAGATGAGTTAGGTTTGGAAGGAAATTATCTTGTTTCCATTTGAAGAATTTAGAGTTAAGATTACTGCCTAACAATCTTCCTTATTGAAAATATTTTTGAGATGTCTTCATAATTTTTCTTCCCATTGTAAGGAGCTAACATTACCCAGTGACTTTTAGAGCTTTATTGTCAGATTTTATTCCAAACTGTGGATTTGTTTCAAGGTTCATATTCCTCTCATTGTACAGTAAGATCAAAGTGAGACTTCTGCCTGTAGTTATTTTTGCTGTGTTATGGAATGTTTAGAACAGAGGAGAGTACATCCTGGCAGAGTTCAGAACTAGGTTCACCTTGCAGCAGTCAGTGAGGAAGCATCGTAACCTCCAAGTTAAGGCCTCTACTTCACTGACCCTTTGATAATTGGGGAAGGATTTTATTTCTTTCCTCATTTACATTGAAAGCCACAGGGTCTTATGTTTCTTATGATGAGTTATTTATTCTCTTCTAAGAATTTGTATATTATTCAGGGAATAAGCTTTCAACTCAATTAGCATTCAACTTTTTATTCATATTTATTCTCAGCTGTAGTGTTCAAATTCAGACACATTACTACTCCTTTCACAAAAGTATTATTTTAGGGAGAGCATAAGCCCAACTCTTAATTTAGAATTTTTCATACTGGCATCAATATGTATTATGATTGGTTTTTCATTTTGATGGGAAAGAATTTAGGTTGGAAGTGAGCACCTACTGTGTACTTCCTCATTGTTTGACTTTTCAGATGTTGTTATTTGAGAGTTATTGCTGGTATGGGATCAAAATTAGCTCTATTAGGTGTAGAGATAAAACAGTCATATTTACTTAATACTAACTGACGTTCCAATCGTGTTTGCAGAGATGCTTAGATTACTCTAGTTCTCATTTAAGTTTAAAAATAGCATTAAATAAAAGAAACAGAAGGGAATTACATTATGTAGGCCCCAGATGGATTGCCTGTGTGTTGAGATTTGTGATGTTAAGATTTTGTTTTTATATTTCAGTATTTTGGTTAAAGCTATGTGATTTTATACAATGACAAGTTGCTTTAGCCAAAAGGTAGATATTTCAGTCTCTTCATCTCTCCAATTTTAAATGTATCTGTAGCGAGTATGACTTATTCTACCAATTCATGTATATAAGAAATGGTTCTTTAAATTATTTCCTTTAAATCAAAACACATCAGATGCCAATACCCCATCTTGTTGATTAGTGAGAAATTTAATCTTAGCCATTGTTGCTTGAGGTGCCCTGATACCCTGACAAGGTGAGACAATATCCCAGGGTCTTTGTATGGAGCAAAACATTCTAAGAGCTTTTCCGGTTCTTGGCCTATCAGGTTACTGCTGAGATGCCCTTTGACCAATCCCACGTGGTCCCTAGGAGTTTGCTGCCCTGTGCATTGCCTGGACACAGGAGGCTTTGCTGAAGCCAGGAGCCCCAGGCCCCAAGGTCTGGCCTTTGCACATTTGCCATGAAGCCATACCTTCCACCTCCGCTACGTTCCTTGGGAGCTGCCTTGCTACTCTGGGGACCTCACACTGCTATTCTTCCCAGACGTTAGGTAGTCTTTTCCTGTCTCCTTCCCAGAGACACTCTCCTCTTTCAGAAGGCTCCGTGGTCTTCAGAGCACCTGGAATAACCTCAGTGAATTTAGGCTTCTACACAGGACTAAGAGAGGACGAATTCAAGCAATGTCTGCTCTCAGCCCTTTTATGGTAACCTTTCCTGAGACAAAGGAACACAAAATACAAATGATAGCTCACTGAATTTTCTTGCTATGTACCCGAGCTGCTGAATGGGCTTCAGAGGATAGAGTCAAGAATCTATAGCCTGGAGTCAAATGGCTGATGAAATAGTTAAGGAGGATTTTTGGGGAGGAAGCTGAGTACTTTGCATGCTTAGCAGGATGGGTGATTTAATTTTTAATGCAAAAGAATGTAATCTGGCCAGGTGTAGTGGCTCACGTGTGTAATCCTAGCACCTTGGGAGGCCAAGGTGGGAGGATTGCTTGAGGCCAGGAGGCTCAAAACCACGCTGAGCAAGAGGGAGACCCTATATCTACAAAAAATAGAAAAGTTAGCCTGGTATGGTGGTGAGCACCTGTAGTCCCCACTACTTCGGAGGTTGAGGCAGGGGGATTGCTTGAACCCAGGAGTTTGAAGTTGCTGTGAGCTATGATGACGCCACTGCAATCAAAGAATGTAATCTTCATACTCATTTGCCTTTTCTCCAGGTCTGATGCTTCTGGGCATCCCATCTGGACTTGCAAGCCCATGTGGAATATGCAACAGAAAAACTTACGATGATTGAGTGTCTCTTTGGACAGTTCTAAGGAGTTACTATTTGGAGAAAAACAAAGTCTAGCAGCTTGTAATGATGACTGTGTCAGCTGTGCCTTTTAGATACTAAGAAGCTATATTGAATATGAAAGATTGACTGGGCTCTTGCCTGTGAACCAGCTCCTAGATACTGAAAAACAAGTCCCATTCATTTATACTGAGTGGCTTAGACTACACTCCCTTCACGCTGAATGTGTTTGTGTGCCTGTGTGTGTAACAGGAGGGAATGTGGGGAGGGGAGGCAAACTAGTAGCATTTCCAGCTGGCCAGTGACTTAGAGACAAGGGCATGTCAACAATTGTGCCCCTCAGGAACCTCTGTCTTTCTTCTACATCGTCACCCGCACACATTTCAGAGGAACTTTTCAACTTCATTTGTGGCCTTGAACTATACTTGCTTTACGAATTTTCCTAAAAGTTATATCATTTATCCATTCATCCAAAAAATATTTGGGGAGCACCTACTGTCTGGCAGAGGGACCCCAGTCATTGCGTCATACAGTGAGGTGTCTCACCAACAGGCAGCTTTGCCATTTCTCATCCAACCTCTGTTTTTGGTTGGCATGGGTCGGGGGAACGCAGCTTAGATTATATACAACCTGGATTTAGGGAAGAAAGTTTGGAATCTAGTACTTCTTGAAGGCACTTCAACAGCCCTCTTATTTATTTTCTTAGTAAGATAAGTTGGGGTTACCCTGTTTGGTCTGTTTGCCTCTGCCTGACCTGGTCTCATCCTGAGATCATGGCAGCATCTCCCTAGCTTGGTTTCCTGCCTTCGGTCTTTGCTTTGCTTCCATATATGCTGAAAATAGTTAGACTGTTCCCTTTCTAGTCTCTCCTCACATCATACCCATGCTCAAAAACCTGCTGTAGCTCTTTGGGGTGCCTGACCTTGGAGGTTGTGTGCCATCTGATAACACCTTAGTAAGAATATGAATGCCTACGGCTTCTGGAGTACGTGCTATGTGCTGGGCACCATTCTGAGTGCTTTGCATACATTGACTTATTTAGTACTCCAAGCAGCCTTATGAAGGTGGGAACAGTCATCATCCCCATTTTTAAGATGAGGAAACAGAGGCACACAGAGAGTTTAAGGAACTTGCCCAAGGTTGCACAGCTGGTAAGCGAGGCCATTCCAGCCCTAGCATGGAATAGCCAACTTCCACCTTGCTGGCTTCATAATACTTCCTTAGCACCTGCCCCTCTCTTCACTTCTAGAGCCCCCTCTCGTGCTACCTCCTGCCCTCCTTCCATTAAAAGGCTCAGATCAAGTCTCACCTCTTCCACTAAGCTTCCTCCAGTTTATACGGCTTTTTTGTTTTATTTTGTTTTGTTTGAGCTCTTTTTGTACTCTGCAGTAAGGCAACTCAGTTTGAGATTAGGTTTCCAAATTGTTTCCTGTGTTAGTTAAAACTCCCTCCTCCTGGTCGGAAGCTCCCCGATGGAGGGCTAGCCCAGTGGCCTAAGACTCCATTAGCGTACGGCACAACACGGAGCCCGTGCCCAGTAAACGTGACCTGTTCACGATCCTTGGGCAGCCAAGGCAGTTTCCTTCTGTGAAAGAATGCTTTCTCCCTTCCTTCCTCTCATTTTTTTTTGTCACGCCCCCTCCTTCTTTCTTATGTGCGTGGAAGTCCTCTTTTTCTAGAGCAAGTATAATAATTCTACCGTCACATATTTTCACAGATGAATCCACTAGATAAGCCTTGGTTGGTTTAAGCCTATTAAATTAGATTGTAAGCAAGAATTTTCTGACTCATCTATGTATTCATACTCCCTAGAGTATATACCATGGCACAGAGCAGGGACACAATAAACGAATACCTGATCAGTAAGCAATAAATTACTAAATTGTGCCTGTACTGGTGTTTCCGTTTTTCAGTGTAATTGTTTGCTTATTTAACACATATATCTGCTCTCTTCCCATGGGATTGTTAGAAAATTTGTTGAGGGAAAAGCAGTAAAATGTGCTTACATTTCCTTCTTGGTTTTCTGGGCTAATTGTTGGTGAACTTTATTTAACACTCCTGCTATACTAAGAGCCTCTATGGAGCAGAGCGGCTTCCAGTTAACTTGGCAAATCATTACAAGAGAGAACAGAAGGGTCAGCACAAGCATTCTGTACTAATTAGTTGATAATTGATGTACAATAGCTGACTGATGGGACTTTAGAATACAAACTCCGGGAATATTGTTTAATTTATCGTTTCATCTTTATGAGGTGGCTCGGAGCTGTGTATTCTGAATAACAGCTTATCAGAGGTGCCCACTGGTGGGGAGCAAGACTGAGGCCTCACGCATAGGAGTCCAGGGCACTGGGTGGTGCAGAAAGGAATATATTTTCTCATGTCTCAGGATATAAATGTGATTCCATTTAACGGAGGGTTAAGGTGAAATGAGTAATGCTGGTGAGTCCATACTTTGTGGACGACATTCCTGAATGCCGACTAAGGTTGGAAGAATGCTGGTGTGAAAGTTACGTTCTCTGTGGGATAGGCATGGAGACTCAAGCCGAACCGAGGACACGGTGGTGGGAGAATGCATGATTCATGGGAATCTCCCCGGGTTCAGCTTTGACCTATGTATTGGCTCACTTTGGAATGAAATTAGGAAACAGACTTGATATGCCCTCCTCACTGATGTTTCATTACAAGAACGAATATGTATATTATGATATTAGGTGTGTCATTTCAGTATGAGTTTGGAGAAATTATTCTTTGTCAAAACAGGCATATCCTGATGACTTCTCTTAAGAGGATAGGGAGCGATTTGTGCCTGACTCACTCTTTAACCTCGATCTCCTAAATCTTTATCAACCAATTACAAAAACCTCAGCCTCACTCTAACTTGCTTTCATAACCATTGCTTTCTTGTGTTGTCCTCCACCACCCTGTGGCCTCCTCACTGTTTGTCCAGCTCTGGTTCACGTCCTCCTCCAATCTTTCTCCCCCTCCCTCCTAGATTAGACGTGAACTCTGCTTCCCCTGGGCTGCGCCACCACCTACAGCAGGGGGCCCAGATGCACAGCAGCTGATGGACTGTGTCACGTGGTTTACTTGGTTTGGGCAGAGCCTAGGAATTTGCATTTCTGAGAAGCTTCCCTGACGACGTTAATGTGCAGCCAGGTTTGAACCACTGGCGAAGACGTAATGTCCAGCTTTTAAGTCACGTCCTTTGGGTTGGCTGAACCAACCTTCTAAGCTCTGTCTCCTGTCTCTCCCAGTCAGAGCTCCTCTTGCCGGAAGCCCTGGAGCCTCCTGGTTTCTCCAGGTCACTCTGTGCCACCTCCCCTCTGTTGCTATGTGTACACCCTACTATTTCCGTCTCATTCATGTGCCCATTCTTCCCTCGTGTTTTAGCTTATTGTTTTCTAAAGTGTGTTCCTTAGAATGCCAGTCTTGGGTGAGTCCCTAGGGGAAAAAAACTCCCTAAACAAATGTGTTTTGCAGGTTATTTGTTCCTCTAGGAGATTTATTATATTCATTTGCGTATTTAAAAGCTCTCAAAAGATGTTTAATAAAGAGATATGATTAACTTTGTTATATTGGGTTTCCCAAAGTTACTTGATCATGGACATCTCCAGGAGCCTGCCTTATTTATCACATAACAAGCCTTTGAACAATTTGCAGAACTTTGGGAAATGCCTTTGTGTTTAATATTCTTCCTCTTCAGTGCATTCTCTGATACATAGGGATTGCCCTCCTCCTTCTCTGAACTCCTGTCCCTGTGATTTAGCTTCGTGATTAACCTCATATAGTCCATTATCTGCTTGTTCCCAAATGAGTACGTTGTATCTCTTGAGCCATTGTAAGCTCCATGGAGGCAGGATGCGATACCTAGCATTTCTTATCTCCTGTAGTTTTGCGCAGTTTTGAGCATTTGAAACTTTTTCCAAATTGAAATATTTGCCTCTAAGTATAGAAGTCAGTTATTTCATTCTGATTCTCATTCTTTGATGTTATTAGCCATTTATCCATGCCTTACTGTAGAGTAACACACTACACACCCAAGGATAGTCATTAAATTGTTACTACTCTGTCTCAGCAGTGAAACATTACAAATTTGACAAAACACTACATGACAAGCCTAGTATGTTGGGTATGCAGAAATTTATTATTTCTAGTTCTAGGGAGGAATATTAGTGAAAGCTGGGAGAATCTGATGACCTGTGCTCGTCCTCTGTGATCTGTTTTTACCCTTCTATGATAAAAAGCGTACATTTTTCCAAAGTTATCTCATGTACTTGATGTTTATCTGATTTGAGATAAAATGAAGGGCTCGGACTGATATGATTGATATGATACTTTGCTCAAGATTATGTGCCTTATTTCTGATGGTCACCTATGTTTCATTGTGAACATGAATATGTATATTATGATATTAGGTGTGTTATTTCAGTATCAGTTTGGGAAAATTATCCTTATGACTTAAGAACGTAGGGGGCAGTGTGTGCCTAACTCACATTGCTTTTAGAATGATAACATACGTACTCACGTCTGTATGGACTTAGAGAGAGATGTGTTAACGGTACACATTCAGCTGTTAGAGTTGATTATCTTAAGGGAGTGATATTGGAGAGGGGTGGGAATATGAGCTTTTTCTTTACTTCTGTATTATTTGACTTTTTAACACACACACACATACATAAATACATATTTTTGAATTTAAAGTACCAACAAAAGTAATCCCAAATAAAAGATAACTGGTATATTCTAGACAATGCTAAGCTATTAAGCCATAGGGACGAAATGTACGTGCCATAATTCCTAACGTGATTTGGGGTCTGCAAGGAGGCCAGTGATACATTTCTTTTCTTCCTCACCAGATTGTCCCTTTTTCCTAATAAAGGATATGTTGGAAGGCATAACTTTGTGTGAAAGTCCAGTGGAACTGCTGACTGGACCCTAGAATTAGGCTTTCTTATCCACCCAGTCCCAGGCAACTCTGCCAGGACCGGGACAAGCCTCCTATGTAAGGCTCACACCGTGTGGAGGAGAACTCTTGTCTCTTTGTGAGTAAGCTTAGTCCCAAGAGGAGAACAAGGAGTGTTTCCTGAGCTACTCATGCCCATATATTCTTCCACCTTTGGCAGAGAAAGGCCAAGAGACAATTCCTTTCCTTAGAAATGAGGAGCTAGAAAGAGGTGTTCTTACCATTTTGCATATATAACTTAGATAATCATTTCCCCCTTGTGGCTCAATTTGCATTACTGAAAATACTCTTCTGTAACATGATGGCAATAACAATAACAAAAACTATGGCTACCTTTTACTGAGCAGGCACATCATGCATGTTGGGTCTCACTGGTCCTTGAAGGAACCACATAGGGTATATATTATAGTATCTCTCTTCTAGATAGAAAGAATCTGAGGCTGAGATGTAAAATTAACCTGCTAAATGACTCAAGTTATAGCCATAAACTAGCTGTGGAGGCCAGCCACCTTTTCCCATGCAAAATCAAAATATTTTTCAATAACATTTGGGATTTGTTGGCTTTTGAAGAGAGTGTAAAACTCATATTTTATATTAGGCATTAATTTGGATTTATTAAAGGAAGCCTTACTAGTTAGGGATATTTAGGTGTTTAGAACTAGAAATAATGGGAAATTTGAGCCTCAGAGTTGTAAAAAACTTTATTTGCAAATGCTCTAAATTGGCTTTCAACTCTCCCTCAATTGTATGTTGAATTTGTGCTCATCAGGAACAAAAGAGACAGACTTATAGAAAATAGATTTGCAGAGTAAAAGGGTATAATTGAGAGGTTTTTAAAAAAAATGCTCCTTCCAGTCTTTCTTGCCCAGTTTTGAAATTCGAACTTTTTTTTGTTATAGTATTGTTTTGTAGTAAAATGCTCTTAAATTGGCTAGTCATTGACACTTTAGTCTGAAATAATCAGAATCTTTTCTAAAACAGTTAACTGAGAGACAGATAAAATTGAGATGAGGAAGAGAGTGGCCTAAATAAAGCCTAGAGCCCATCTAGGGGAGGACAAATCTATTGTGTGTGCGTGTATTGTGTGTGTGTGTGTGTGTGTGTGTGTGTGTGTGAAGATCTTAGGCAGGGAGCCATCAGCATGTAGTCTCTGGTCACTCAGGAGAAAAGAGGCACTAGAAAAAATATCAGAAAGGTACCATAGCAGAAACAAGTTCATTACTAAAATATAACTAGCACTTGCAATGCACTTATTAAGTGCCAGGCCCTAAATATATTACCTATATTAGATCTTTTATTCCTCTAGACGGAGGTAACTTCTAGTATTTACCTCACTTAAGAGATCAGGATAGTGAGGCACAGAGAGCTTAAGTAGTAAATAACTTGCCCAAGGTTACACAGCCAGTCTGTGGAGCTGGGATGCAAACCCTTGTTCTTAACTATTGTGCTGTGTTCTGCTAACCTCTCACTTCTTTGCTTCCTTCTCCTTTTCCACTTTCCAACTGCTCTCCATGCCCTAGTGTCCTACTAGCCCATTCTTGAAGGTTCCCCTGGTGAGTTTGAGTCTCAAAACCTTTCTTTGCAGTGCATGATCATGTATTGGAAAACAGTTGTTCTAAAGGGTATTATTATTTTTGGTAACATTTAAATATAGACAGTATGTTATATACTACATCATTGCTAACTGCCTTGAATTTGATGACTGTATAATGATTATTTATTTAGGTATGAATGGCATGACATATGCAACTTATCCTTTTTTTGTTTGTTTTGTCTTAGAGACAGGGTCTCACTCTGTTGCCCAGGCTTGAGTCCAGTGGTGTGATCATTGCGACCTCAAACTCCTGGGCTCAAGCAATCCTTCTACCTTAGCCTTCTGAGGAATACCTGGGACTACAGGTGCATGCCACCACACCTGGATAATTTTTTCTATTTTTCATAGGGATGGGGTCTTGCTATTTGCCCAGACTGGTCTCAAACTCTTTGCTTCAAACAATTCTCCCACCTTGGCCACCCAAAGTACTGGGATTACAGGTGTGAGCCACTGTACCCAGCCTTCAACTTATTCTTAAGTGGTTTAAAAATAATATTAATAACAATAAAAATAGTAAGCTTGTATATAGAGATGGATAGATAAACCATTAGGTAAAGTTGGTGCTCATGGTACTATTCTTGCAAATTTTCTGTAGGTTTCAAAATGTTTTAAAGTGAAAGGTTGGGAAGAAAATCCTGATGCTTAGATGTAGTGAGACATATATTAATATATACTAACCCTTTTAATCCTAAGAATAACCCTATGAGATAGGTACCATTATTGTCCCCATTTTAGAACAGGACCCTGAGACACCGAGACCTTAAGGACCTTCCCAGTATCACACAGCCAGGGAAGGCAAGAGGCAGGACTCAAACCCTGGCATGTATATTTCTGTTTCCACAACACTGTGCATATGTATTATTAATAGGTGGAACCATACAGAAATTGCCCTTATAGGATCATTTTTGACCTATTGGGAAAGCTGTTTCATATGACCCAACCTAGTTTCAGGGATCACCTCTTTAATAACGAATGGTTGGTTTAGTGTACATTTTCATGGCTTCATTGTGGGCTCTGCGGGGGACTGTGTCCGTCTTGCTCACTGCTGTCTCCGCGGACTGCCTGGCTTGTGATACAGTGTCAGCTGAATGAACAGTAACAACCAGAGAAGCTTTGGTTACTTCTCTCCCCTGCCCCGTATATATTTCATTTTTGTTTCCCCCTCCACGCCATTTTTAGCAGAACCTGTGGATAAACATAAATAGTTCTGAAGGACGCAGCCTTAGCAATGAAAATGGTGACATAATCGACCATTTGCCTTCAAGAGAACCCTTTAACTAATGAAGACATTAATTAAAAATACACCCCTGCTAAGATGACCTCTCAGTTCAGAAATCTGAAAATGCAAAACGTTTGCGCTTCCCACCAGCATGCAGTGATTTTGGCCGGAATGTATGTGGTGCCCAGAATGCCATCCACTCAGATGCTCATTTGAGCAGTAAACACATTTTTAAAACATATCGTGTAGTCTCTAAAAATAAGCGGTATTTCAAAATGAAAACCAGTGCACAAGTAGTTGGCACATCTGGTAGTCAGAAAAGTTGTACGGTTTGTTTTCAGGAACAAGCCAAGGAACATTCAAACTTGGCCAACTGAAAACTTTTCTTCTATCTGTGATGACACCTGGTTTTTTTAAAAAAATTGGCTGTAGGCTCAATGGAGAAAGAACATTGGAAAATGGGTAGAGAATTAAACAGCATCATTTACCATCTTGTTTTGTGCAAGGAATTATAAAGGACTGTTTTGTTTTTACTTCAAGAAACTTGAGAATGGAGCAAAAAAGCAATGACAAGCGTGTAACAATCATAATAACAATAACAACAATAGCAGCTAACATCTGTTGAGCACCTACTATGTGCCAGACAATGTGCTGAGTCCTCTACGTGTGTTGTTAATACTAGATGCATAACAGCCTTATGAGGTGTTGTTAATTTGATATCTGTTTTGCAGATGAGAAGACACAAACATAGGCACACAAATGTTAAGTAATTTGCCTGAATCGTACAACTAGCAGATCCCAAAGAGACTGTCTCCAGAGCCCACACCCGAAGGCACTGCACGATTCTGAGTAGTCTGGAGGTCTAAGTGTTCATTATGTCTGACATTATGAAACAAATTAGAGTAAGATGGCTGCACCGAGCACAGTGGTTCTTGGTCAGACTTGTTCGGTGAGACAAATGTGCCATTTTTGAGAACATTCTCATAGCTGCCTCACAAACATTTACATGTTCCCATGGAATTCACCATTCATTCTCATGCTTCAAGAATACCATTTGTGATACCTGTAAGAAACTGGCAGTCCTCTGTGATTAGGTGGGGTTAAAGTTGACCGGTGAGTTTGGAAGTAGGAGGTGGTATAGTGAAAATTGATGAAGATGTTGGGAGGAGAAGGATTAATGTTTCTTTATTACAGAGCAGGAAAATAATGTGAATGTACAAATCCAGAGTAGAGAGTTATACAGGCAGCCTTGACCAGCGTAGAATTCTGGCCCAGAAAAATGGATTTATAATTACTATTGCCACTAGCTTAGCAGATCTGTGCAGCTTAGCAATACTGTGAGAATACCTGGCTTGGCAGTACTGTGGAGAAGCATCAAAGGATTGACTTGAGGTTTTTTTCTGTTTTTTTTTTTTTTTAATGGCACTGTGTTTCAAAAAAGACAGCCAGGAGGATTTCAGTGGAAATAATTTGCCAGTCTTTAATATTCACTTATAACTATCTTTTATTTTCATTCATTCATTCCAGCTTCCCTGGACACACTTTATTGTGTACTGTGTATCAGGCCTTGGGTTAGGTGCTAAGGAAGCACAGATGCCTCAATCAAGGGCTTTATTTTTAAAAAGCAATAAAGTATAAAACTGAAAGTTTGGCAGGGGTGTAAGCAGTCCAGTTCCCTGAAGCCTTATAGGTGCTCAGGTAGATGTGTGGTAAGAGACACATTGGGCAATGAAACGAAGCACTGGTCAGATCTGCCCAGTGGGCGGTGGAGGAGGGAGGTCACAGAGGAGGGGACCTCAGAGATGCACAGGAGCTCACTAGGTGGCAAGTTAGGGTCTGGGTATTCCAGGCAGAGAAAAGAGCACGAACAAGACAAGGGTTAAAATAAATGTTTCAGCGATCTTATTGGTATGTATGGATTCTAAGGTGAGCATATTTCCATATCACAACATCTCTGAAATCTGGACACCATGCACTAGTTTGATTGGCAGTTAATATTTTTACTGGTACCTAGAATAACATTATGCCTTACAATATATGGCATTTTAGATTTGATGAAATAGGTATTAATATACTTGGCCATCAGGTAGTATTTCTTGGGTGCTGTTCTAGCTGCTATGTCTTTGTTTTAGGGGTAGATAGGTATTAATACCTTTTTACTGAAGAGGAAACAGGCACGAAATGACTGTGTTCCTTAGATAAATATGTGACATTCAATTTGACAGAATACTTTACGTTTGATGTTGTATTTAATAGTAATGGCTGGTAGCACTGGAACCTGGGAAGAGAATTCAGGTGTCTTATATACGGGACAAGGCTATGAACTATCACGTTGCCTTTTTCCAAGGTAGAAAGGGAGTTTGAAAATCACATGTGTGAGCTTACTGGGATTTATAAAGACATTAAATTTATGATGCATTACGTAAAAATGTACCCACCACTCTTGAAGTCAAGACGAAGCCTTGATGGCACAATACTTTATGAGTTTTGAAAACAGAATATCTATAACTGACTGATTTTTCAAGGGACAAAGAAATGGGTCAGATATAAACCGCAATGGGAAGGGTAAAGGGGAGGTCCTGGTTTGCATATCTAGGAAAGAAAATCAAAGACATTTCTGTTGGTGCTAATGATCTTACCAAATATCCAAAGACTAGACCAAGCATACTATAGCCTAAACTTAGGCACATAGGTGTAATGAAAGTATACTCCAGTAGAAGCAGTTTCTGCTCTATCATTAAATCCCTGTGTAACCTTGGGCAAGCCAATTACCACTTGGATTTTAGTTTCCCGGAAGGCTGGACTAGACCAGGGTTCCTGCCAGCTAGTGATGCCGTGACTCTTGGCATTTTTGAGACATGGCTGCAGTGATGGGAACATGGGTCTTGTTTGTCCTTTGGTTTTGGGGGCTCTTGGAAGAGAATATTACAAAAGATGACGAGTAAAGGCGCTTTTTGGCTATTGATTTAATTTTTGGGAAAACAGAATGGGAAATCATGCTCCCTGGGGCTAAGGAAAGTTAAAGTGTCACTTTTCCTCCTACTTTGATCCCAAATATATCAATGAAAAAGATGGGAAATTTGGCGAGAAAAGTTTAAAGCATAACTTGTTAAAAACTGAGATCAGATTTATTTTTGTTTGCTAGAAATGGGAACAGAGTGTATAGTTACTGAGACTTGACCAGGTAGTTGGCAAAAAATGTTTGAAAAAGTGCATCCATGTAAAAAGAATGTCTAGAATGATTCAGCTATTATTTTTTTTTTTTTTATAAATGAGTCATGGCAGTATTTGCCTTTCTCAAACTCTTTGCTTTTCTCTTTTCCATAACAACACAGATTCTTGTGGGTTCCTTTTTTTCCCTTCCCATTTGGGTATGTACCGAATTTTACTACATTGAAAGATTGCTACTAACGAGAATGTAAAGTCTATGTCCAATGTGGTTACCATGCCATTTTTCAAATGAGTGTTTTGTTTATGACTCTCTCATCCTGATTTTTAAAAAAATTGGGTATATGTCCAATGATAATGTGTTGGGATGAAGAGGAAAATTCAAGAGTGCACAGAGACAGCCAGACTATATCCTTTTACAGAGGCTTTTTGGAAGTCCAGATTTAGAATGAAGTAAACCAGTGAAACAGGTTTTTTTCAGCAACGTCACCTTTCCTTGCTGGGAGATTCAAGATATTAGCTATTCTAGAAAAAAAAAAAAAACCTGGTTTGATACAGGTAATCCCATCTACTTACTACCTTAACCTTTGAGGTAAGGATATTATAAAGTATGATTTTTAATATAACTGGACATTTTACATAGAAGGAGTATAATTTAAGCACATTTTGTATGAGTGATGATTATGGAAGGATTTCTATTGTAGCGTTGTGGCTTTTTCATTGGAATTAGAGAAAGCTTTTTTAATATCACAATACTAAACAAAATAAAGAAATGATCTAAGGACAGTCTCTAAAGATGGGTCCTGATATAAGCGTGCACATGTCTGTATTTATTGATTTGTGATGTAAGGGGCATGAAAGCTAACCTGATTCATTTGTTTTTAGGGGCTCTTGGCTTTGGGCCTCAGAGCAAGTCCATTGGAAAAGGCAGCTGCAACAATCTAGTGGTCACCAGCAGTCCCATGATGGTTCAGCGACTGGGACCCATTTCACCTCCAGCAAGCCAGGTCTCTACAGCATGCAACCAGATCAGTCCTAGCTTACAGAGGGCAATGAATGCAGCCAACCTGAATATACCTCCTTCAGATACCAGGTCTCAAGTTAACTTTTTTTTTCCCCTTCTCTATGGTATAATCACACCCCACAAGTGTTTTCCTTATTCTTCCTGAACACACACAAACATACACATACACACACACACACACACACACACACATACACATTCACACAACTCTTTCAGTTTTAGCTTTGTAGGGGAATGTGTCTGAAAACTAAGTATGTGCCATAATATCATCTTAATTGGGAGGAATGATTTAATACCTGCTGTCTGTGGTGGTGTGAGTGAAATGAATGTCCAGTTTGAGATTTTGGGGCCTCAGTGACTGAAACCCAATGTGTAAATTTGTCAGTTTCTGGTGGAGCAGATCACATTGTGGCCTAGCAAATTCAGATGTTCCATGCACATCTGTCTCACCTGCTAGATTTTCCATGTATATGTTGCAGAGTTTCCAGGCTGCTCTACAATCTTGTTAGCCTGTCTGTCCATCCACCCATCTACCCGTCTACCCAAATATTTATTAAATACCTACTGTCTGCATAATACAATAGTCTAAGTTGAGGTAGATAGTAGAGAGAGTAAAGATGGAAATCATGAATTTCAAGACTTCATGACCTGTCTGGGAAGACATTCTTTCATGTATGCGTTACATAACATTTCAACACAGTGTGTGATTAGGTGCCAGAATAAGTAAGTACCATAAATGCCCTGTTTCCATCTCCATGGGAGAGAATGGAAGAGAAAAGGGAAATTGTCCCCTCAGACAAATTTTTATCTCTCTCAAGTTTATTGGATTAGAAGGTACGTAAAACCAAAATACTGTGCAATGTTTAATATTTCTATGTCTGAAATAAATTGTCTTCTAGAAGTGATCTTCTTGGAAAAACACAATCCAAAGTTTCTGTTTCTTAGTCTGGGTTCTGCTGTGACTATCGTCTTGCAAAGAAATTTTACTCCGAGCCTGTGCTTCCTCTTCTTTGGGGCTGTAACCTGCCACGGTGCCTTGCAGTTTGAGGATACCGTTTCTTCTTCCTTTCCTTCCTCCTTCTCTTCCTCCTACCCGCTTTTCCCCTCTTGTATCTCTATGCTGTCGTCCTAGCTGCTATTTGAGACTCTGAAATCATGGTTCCTGAATCATTTATTTATGCCAATTTTTTTCATGAGGTAGAAACCTGTTTTTCACCTGAGTCTTTTTGTGACTGGAAGCTGCTGTCATTTTCCCATTGATGATTATGCCTTAAGGGACTCCTCAGACTTGCTGGGTGCTGCATGTAAAATTAACTGTGCTCATGGGGTGGGTGTCATTGGGAAGCCTTCAGCTTCCTGTCTGTGGCAAGACCAGCCTGTGCCTTGAAGGCAGAAGTCATAATTAACGGAGAAATCGATAGTAGGCAGGGCACAGGCTGCTCAAGCCATGTACCTTATGCAGTCCCTTTCCTGGGTTGGCCAGAGAGGAGTCATTATCTCAGTGTTTTCTGGCATATTTTGATTCCTTAGCATAATTTTATGTCCTTAAAAGACAACACCTTAACAATGCACTGACAAGTGTTTTTGACTATGTATTCTGTGAGGCCTCCTATGGAAAATTTTTTTTTTCCAGGATGAACAAAGAAATAGGAATAGGGAAAGTGGCTTGGTGAAATATGAAATCTACTTTTAGTAATTTGGAAAGGTCGCATTTATTTGTGATCCTCAAATTGATTTTTGTGTTTCATCTGAGGAGAGAAAGAATAAGAGGTGAAAGTTTAATGTGAGGACATTTTACTGTCTAGAGGTAAAGAGAAGATGGAGAGAAAATCACTGGCTTAGTGTTTTATATATTGGAGAATCTTAGGGGTGGATGGGGGCGGGGTATATGAACTGTTCAGTCTGAGAGATGCTTGCCCTATGAAAAGCTGTAAAATATATTGTTTTTCCTGATTATGTAATTCTTATTCATTGTAGAAACGTGGAAACTATAAAAAGCACCAGGCAGTAAATGATAGCCATCCTGAATTCTATCACCCAGAGACAACCATGGGTGGTATTTTGATGTACATCCTTGCAGTTATATGCCAACACATACATCATAAACATAGGCTTTCCTTTCCACTAAATTGATCTAATACATACATAGTTTTATAACCACTTTTTTCCAGTTAATGTATTATAAACTTTTGTAATTAAAGTCTTCTTTGGCATCATATAGTGACATCTTCCTGCCCAAGATTCCCTTTTACAAAGAAAGTCGATAAATAAAACTGTAATTTTTTGAATCAGTCTTTTATTGCTGGGCACTTAGTTGTTTCCCTTTATTTCAATATTATAAATAATGCTTTTTTGGATCAATCTTGTAAATTTGTTGTTGCACAACTCTGATTATTAGAATACATTCTTGAAAGTAAAATTTCTTAGGTTAAAAGAAGTATACAATTTTGAGGATTTTTGTACATATTCTCAAATTATACTACAGAAAAGACCTGCCAATTTATAAACTCAGTAGCACTCTAAGAGAGTGCCTATTTTCTCAGACCTTATCCATCACTATGTATTATTCTTTTTATAACTTTTGCCAGTTTGATAAGTAAAATGTTATTTTATCTTAATTTGTATTACTTAATTACTGATAATACTGACTAGTTTTCATAGAGTTATTGGATGTTCGTAGGCTTTTCTTTTGATCTCCTTTGGGAATTTTTTTGGGGGTGCTCATCTTGGAAAAAAGCACTTTTTTCCTTAGCTTTGTTGGGCTCTGTTTAATCCAATGATGAGAATCATGCCCTAATGCCTTGATTAATTTTCCAACCATTTCTGACTATCCCTCCCCAATGATAAATGCAGTCTTACCATCTTGAAGATCCGGGAGCCATTCTTGTTTTAGGCATTGCCAAACCTGTAATACAGAGGCCATTGTATGTATTTCTCCTAAAATGACAAGGCTGAGCTGCTGATACGATTATCTTATACAGTAGTTTCATATGCTAATCAGCAAGGGTTGAGGAGTAGGAGAGATTGGATGCTACTCACGTGAGTTTTATATATGTCAGTATTTAGCTTTCCTGGAGTTTTTACATGCATTGTGATTCTGCATTTTGTGACTGAATATTCATAAACTACTTGCATTATTATTCCTGTTTAAGACATAATGATCCCCAAGACATAGAAAGTCTAAGTGCTTTGCCCATTGTCACTTAGCTTTTTAGTCACAAACTTCAGCCATCACCTAATAATGTCATTCCAGATCCAAAAAGGCACTGCATTTAGCTTTTTATTTTTTAAACCAGAAATTCTTGGAGGTGATTTCCTTTTGGTTTGGAACATGTCCACAGACGTTAGAGAAGGCGAAGGACGCTGAGGAGGGGCTGTGGGCTCTCTGTAAATTCTAACATTTTGTAAAGCCATTCTGCCTTCAGACGCAGTGCTGATTCTTTCAGGGGATTTGCCAGGGCGCATAGAAAAGAACTTCCAGATAGAGTAGGACTGGTCTTCTTTTCCATGATTTATATATATAGGGAAAATATGTAAATATATATTTTTCATATATATTCTCTTGAACATTAGTTTGAGGAATTCCATGTGATCTGTAAGTTAGAATTTCTTTTGGGCTAGGCATCGAACCAAGCAATCCAGCTTGGTCATCACGCTGCCTCTTATGGCCCCAGGAAAGTTACTGAGTTCTTGGTTTAACAGCCACTCTCATCTTTTTGCTGCTGGTTTCTGAGTTTTTCATATGGGTTTTATTTTGTTTGGGATATACTTCCTTTCCTTTTACATACATCTCCAAACTAAGCAGTCTCCAGAAATAATATCCTTAGGATCAGATGAACATATGCAAATGGAGATTGCTCTCATATGATGGTGCAGCTCTTTGTAGCTTCCTTCCTTTGGGGCTGGTGTGTGTAGCACAAGGGTTACATGTGAGAATCCTCTAGAACCCTTCACACTTATTCAACATTTTGCTACGGAAAGAAGAGAAAATTTGGGTTCCAGTCATAGCTTGTGTGACTTTAAGCCTGTTATGCTAGGTCTTTCAATCAAGCAGAGGATCATGTACCACATGTGGGGTATAACATAAAGACAACAATAGAGAATGTATGTGATCCAGCTAGGTCACTGCCTAGCAAATGCAGCTTTATTCGTATTTCTATAAGGACTTTGGTCCTTTTGTGTGTGTGTGTGTGTGTGTGTGTTTGTGTGTGTGTGTGTCACCAGGAGGAATTTCAGAGAACCTCAGTTTTAAATTCTTTGTAAAATAAAAATTTAAAAAAATCCACTTTACTTACCTGACAGGTTGCATCAAATGAAATAATATATAGAGAAGATGCTTTGTAAGCTATACATAATGTTTAGTTATCATTACATTGATTATTTATTCACTTTCTTAATCAACAATTTTTTGAGTACTTGGTATGTATCCAACATTCTGGTAGGTATTAGGGAGATAAAAATGATCCCTTCTGTTTAGAAGGCTTTGAATTTTATTGAAGAATATAACACCCACGGATCCCTGAGGTTAGCTACCTTTAAGAAACGATGCAGACAGTATATAACTTCTTTGGAAAGAGAACTCGTACTGAGAGCTAGTGTATTGGGGAGAGATTTCGTGGATTAGAACTTTAACACATTAAAAGATCCGGGTAATTGCACAGGAGAGAGACTGGCTACTAGGCAAAGGTCATTTTGGGAATTTTTGTTCTTATTAGGTGTTCAAGATAGAAGAGAGAGTTCTGTTTTTATTATTGTTTTAATGAATAGAGTGTAGAATTTCTCTTCTGAAAAATATATGATAACTGTCTTAGAAAACTGATATGTTCAGGGAATTACCGAATGTATCTGAACAGGGTTATGGTCAGATTTAAATTAAGCCATAGTTAGGTATACTTTGAGAGAAATGAGAATCATCTTTCAACAATGGAAAAAATGAACACATCTCACTTATAGACTGCCCTCGAAACAGATAATATAATTTTATAAGCAAAGTATAGACAGATGGATAAAATACTTTCTGTTAGTCACTGCTTTAAAATCTGAAATCTTCCAGTATGACTGACAGGCAAATGTACTGCCTGAGAATGTGCATTTACTCAGCCATGTAGCTCTGGTGAAGCTCTGGTTCTTTATGTTCTAGGAAGTTTCTCAACCTCAGGGTGCAAAGTCAAGTCAGTTGTCTCTGTCTCATATATGACATGACTACTGATTTAGTTTGGGTCTGAAAGCAATTCCTCCATCTTGCCAGGGAAGAGACCAAAAGGCCCTGGACATCCAGTCACCAGGAGCCTTGAGCCAAGCTCTGCAGGAAGAGCCACATACTGCAAGTGTGCTGGGAAAATAATTGAAAAGTGTCCATGGGGAATTAAAAAAATCAGATGGTTCTGAAAGCACTTTGGGGCTTGCAAAAGGGCTTCAGCCTGAATGTAAGGATGTGGACCAAGAAAAAAATCTATGTCAAGGGCAACTGGATGTAAATTCCTGCTGCATTTGTCATTGCTAAACATTAATTCACTCGATGGTAGCAGCATGTCCATCATGATGTTATCGTCACCTTATACTGTGCATTTCAGAGCTGAGATGTTTTCTTGCTATTATCTTATGCTTGTAGGAAATGGTGTTTGTGGCTTCCATTTTGCGACATGTAGTAAGAGGAACAGGTGGGATGAAAATGCTTCTTTTCCCTCAGTTCCTTTGCAACAGGTTGATGTTTAACAGGTGAAAATAGTTAATGTGTTCATATTGAGAAGACTCACATTTTATTATAACATTTTGCTGTGATTAATTTTTTTGTCAGAAAAAAAGATCTCGGTAGAAAGCCAACGCAAGTACATATAAATAAACCAGGTTTTTCTGATATACACCATGACTGAGTCAGGGAATACTGTGTTATGTCTTGTTGCTTTGTGACGAATTTTCCATCCAAGGGACACAGCTTTTCTTCTCAGTTATTTTTAAGGCAACAATGTCACAGTAAAGCAAAATGAATTTTTAAAGTGGCCAGAGCTACATTATGAACCATTTTGATATGTAATAATATATTGAGACATAGGACATGTTTTGTAAAGGGTTTAAGAAGAACAGGGGAGGAATTATTGCAAAAACTGAACTGCTGAAAGTGAACGATCTGCTCTTGGCCCACAGTTGCTCTGATACAAGGACGAGAGCTCATAAAAAACAGACTCGCAAGTGTGATTAAACCCTGAACAGCCCCAATGCATAACTGACTTGATAATATGACTTATTATCAGTTTGTTACTCTCTTACATATTATAGCTGTATTTTATATATTTTTTCATTTCCTGGAATGATTTGATGTTGTGACAACTGAATTCTGAAAGCGTGAATTACTATCTTTTAAAAAAATCATAATAATTCCTTAATAGCAGTGAAATGAAGTTGTGAAATTATTATTAAGACCCCCGGATTACCCTTTGACTCTGAGGATTTACTTTTTTTCAAATCAAGCATGAGTTTATATGTCACCTTCTCAAATAGATTTTACTTGAAGGCTGGGACTCTGTTTAGACTTGTATTCCCTGCAATTCCTATCATAGCGTGCTGCACACAGTAGGTGCTTAACACTTATTTACTTGGTTTGCCGTGACAAGTATCAATAATTTCTCCCAGGGCTCTATTTTTTTTTCCCTACACTGACAAAATTATTTAAAAATAAAAGAAGGACTACTTATTATTAAAGTGTTAAGATTATTTATAACAATAGATCTTTTGTTATATTATTTCAGTGAGCATTAGGTTTTATTGTTCTTCTTGGTAAAATGTTATTTACCTGGAACTAAAAGCCTTGGATTTTATCTTAGCCCAAGAATGTGTGTTTAGCAGAGAATGTAATTAGGGGAAATACTTAAGGGATTGTCAATGCAATGTTCTTTTAGCTCTTAAGCAATCCATATCCTGCTAAAATGTTTATCTTTTTTTTCTTCCTTTCTGGCTGCTGTTTTAGGTCCCTGATTTCGCGTGAGTCCTTGGCGTCCACGACTTTGAGTCTGACGGAAAGTCAGTCGGCCTTGAGTGTGAAACAAGAGTGGTCTCACGGCTACAGGGCTCTCCCTTCGCTTTCCTCCAACCACGGCTCTCAGAATGGCATCGATCTAGGGGACCTCCTTAGCCTTCCTCCCGGGACACCCATGCCCAGCAACAGTGTCTCTAACTCATTGCCATCCTACCTTTTTGGCATGGAAAATAGCCACTCTCCTTACCCTAGTCCTCGGCACTCATCCACCAGGTCCCACTCGGCCCGCTCTAAGAAGAGAGCACTGTCACTGTCCCCGCTGTCCGATGGCATCGGGATAGACTTCAACACCATCATCCGCACGTCGCCCACCTCCTTGGTCGCCTACATCAACGGGTCGAGGGCTTCCCCGGCCAACATGTCCCCCCAGCCAGAGGTCTATGGGCACTTCCTGGGGGTGCGCGGCAGCTGCATTCCCCAGCCCTGCCCGGTGCCCAGCGGCCAGAAGGGCGTGCTGGTGGCCAGCGGCGGCCTGGCGCTGCCGGCCTACGGCGAGGGCGGCGCGCTCGAGTGCGAGCGCATGCAGCAGCTGGAGCACGGCGGCCTGCAGCCCGGCCTGCTCAACAACATGGTGGTGCAGCACGGCCTGCCGGGCCCCGACGGCCAGCAGCCGGCCGGCCTGCTCAAGACCGAGCGCCTGGAGGAGTTCCCGGGCGGCGCCCTGGACCTGCCCCCCGCGGCCCCGCTCCCTCCCCTGCCGCCGCCCCAGGGCCCCCCGCCGCCCTACCACGCCCACCCGCACCTGCACCACCCGGAGCTCCTGCCGCACGCCCAGCCGCTGGCGCTGCCCCAGGCCGCCCTGGACGACGACGGGGACATGGACGACGTCGGGGGCAAGCACTGCTGCCGCTGGATAGACTGCAGCGCCTTGTACGACCAGCAGGAGGAGCTGGTGCGGCACATCGAGAAGGTCCACATAGACCAGCGCAAAGGGGAAGACTTCACCTGCTTCTGGGCGGGGTGTCCTCGAAGGTACAAGCCCTTCAACGCCCGCTATAAACTGCTGATCCACATGAGAGTCCACTCCGGGGAGAAGCCCAACAAGTGTACGGTGAGTTTCTGAAGCCCAGCGGGTCACCTCCCTTGAAGGCCCGGCCTGCTTTTCATGCGTGTTTTTTTCCAAACTCGGCGGGTGGGTCAGGAGACATTTTCTTTTTTTATGCAGTTTGGATGTGTGGTGGTCTAGGTGTCTCCTCTTCAGTTTGAGGAAGAGGAAGATTTCTTTAATGATTAGTGGCTTTCTGTTTCTAGATTCTCTTCTTCAAGGGGACATGGGCCTTCCCAGCAAGGGAGGTCAATCTGTCACACTGTCTAACAATCTTGGAAAAGAGATGCCAGCCACACTTGGAGTTTCCTTAATGTGCATGGATGTGCAATAGCAGAGGAGCACACACCACGCCACCAGCAAGCTTTAGTCCTTTTCCAAGGCAAATATTCAGTGATTTTTTTTTTCCTTCCTTCCAATAACTGGGCAAGAATTGGAGTGGGGGAGGGGTGGTTTTGATATTTGGAAAGGAACTCACCACTTAGCAACTTGGCTAGTAAAAGTGTTGCTGCATGCACCCACATGCCTGCACACTGTACCTCCCAGGGTTGCGAGACTAGTTAATGATTTATGGCCAGCACTAAAAACACCCAAGGGATATCACAGAAGCAGAATCTCACAGGTTCTCACCTAATTTTAAGAAGAGGGAATTTTGTGCAGAAGTGTAAGGAGAAAGTGCAGAGAAGGGAATGTAGCTTTGGTGTTGAGGGAAGTGGGCCTGATATCTCTATTGCCCTTGCCTCCCCCTTTCACAGCACCCATCCTGGAACTCTCTCTGTTTCTTGGCAGAATTTACTATTTTTGAATAATATGATTCTTAAATGATTTCACAACAATTTCACACCTCACAGAAACCCTCAGGATTTACAAGCAGGGCATCACCCTTGGGATCACAGGATGGCTTTGCACAATCTCAGCTCACTTAACTCTTGGAAAAAGAGGAGCATATGTTTTATATTAGTTTAGATAGACAGGAATATTTCTTTTGGAGTTCAAATCTGAGATCTCCATGTGTTCCCTGGATATTGAGTATGGTGCAGGTCACTGAATATGTGAAATAGATAAATCAATTTCAAAAAGAAACTTATTTGGACTATTTTCCCCCAGCCAGAGTCCCTTCTTTCTACAGTATGTCGTGATGATAAAGAATCTGGACCATGTTTATGTTTGATTGTAGATTGACCAGGTTGTCTGATTCATGTAAAAGCAAACCAAACAGGTGATAGCAGTACTGCAAGTATTAGAAGCACTTTTTCATTGCTCAGTGGGTATTTTTGAAAGTGTTTTAAGAAATTCCGATGGAATGGAATTGCATTTCTTGTGGTTACATTATGCCCCACATTGTGATTTTTCTTAAGGAAAACCTGAAGCTGATACATTGTGAGAATGAGAATGCCAGGTTATATGAGTGAAAAGAGTAATTACATTCCAGGCGGCAAAACCTTACTCTGTCACTGGGGTTCTGCATTAAAAATGCCAGAAAGAGACAAGCAATTGAAAGCAATTTCATTTACTCTGTTTAGAACACACCAGCCTATTGCAGGCAGGAAAGACATTCAGTCTCTGAAGGAAAACAGTCCAACCTTTTAGTTCTGACTAATCCTGGCTGAAAATAGTTTACTGGATTTGGCTTTACTGAAATAAACATAAAGGCTTGAATTATCCAGAAAAATATTTTTTGCATTGCAAAATTAATTTGTGTGCAATAGGATTTCCCCATTTTCCTACTGTTCCCAGACTTTGCAAAGACATATAACTTTATGAAGTAGACTTTTGCTAAAGTGCATGATGAATTTTAAAAATAGAAATAGTTCAGTGAAAGAATAAGCTAAAAGGTGAATGTTTGCAGGCCTCTGAATATAGCTTCTCACTGTATTGTTCAGCATGGGTATGGGAGGTGATTTCTCTCTCCTAATCTGCCCACTCCTCACTTCTAGATGGAATCTTTACAAAATTCACATTTCTAATTTAATAGCATATCAAATCTAGGACCACGAAGCATTTACTTACACATGTTATACTGCAAATATTTATATAAAACAGGGTTTCTTAGCTGACTAATGCTGAAATTCTAGTTCTGAGACTGTATATTTTTAGCTGCAAGACATCCATTTTCTTATGAAACATGCATATCATGGGCATTGTGTCTTCTGAAAACTGTTGTGTTGCTACATGTCATCTCCTTGATTTGTAGGGCTATAGCCAACTGGCAGCAATTGATTTTGCTGTGAAAATTTAACAGTCCTCTTAAGTTGTAGTTCACTGATAGAAGACAGTGTACTCAAAGTGAATGCATTCTGCAAAAAAAATGCGTTTTCTTGCCTTTTGCAAAACCAGTCTTTATAATCTTGGAATCCAGATATATAGAACTGTTACAACTAAAATGTTTCATCTCCCACTGTTTTAGAATCTGATGGTAGTTGATTTGAAGCTCCAGATGCTTGCCAGGTAAATGGCCACATTCTTCTTTTGGAGATGGGAAGTGATCTTTGGGTTTTTGTGTCTGTGTGTTACGTGCTGCAAAGGCTAGGAGCAGTTTGAATGATAAGACCCAGACCATTTTTTGTTTTACATATAACTGCTAGTAATTTTCTGTGTATGATAGAGTGAGTCATCATTTTTACTTGCTTAGCTTATTGACCTAAGAAAGAAATGATGACTGACCCCGTTGTGTTTGGTGACCATAACTACAAACAGCACAAAGAGCTTCTGGAAGTCATGGTAAAAGAGGGGTGTGTGAAAGGGCTAGTCAGTGACAGCTTGCTTACAGTAAGAGGCTGCCACTGGTCTCCTCCCTTGTGCCAAATTCCATTTCATGCATGAGAGAATGCGTTCTCAGAATCTTTGACCATGACTCCCCAGCCTACCCAAAACCCTAGAATTCAGATCACTTGGGATTCTAGGTGGCAAAACTGGGGAAGGGTTGTTAATCTATTATTTGGTTAACTTACTGGAAGAAGAGAATGCGTTCTTTTCCTTTTCCCAACCAAACGACTCCACCCTTCTGTAGATCTCATTCTTCCTGCTTCTGTGGAAAGCCCAACAGCTGTTCTCTTTCCAGGCCTGGCCTCGACTGCACAGACATTCCCAGCCAGTGGCAAAGAACTTGAGATGCAAAGCCCTCGGCAGGCAGACGGCAGATCTCAGCTAAATGAGAAACCAGGATATGGCAATAGCATATTAAAAAATACCCGAGTCCATTCGCTGCTCTCTATTAACGAAAGCAATTTTGAGGTGCCAAATCATTCTCTTTTGACCTCCCTGAGCTTTGACCAACCTCAGCCTTATTAGTAAATCTCTGAGATTATCAAAACATTTGAACCTTCCCAGGTGTAACTGTGGAATTCTATAAAGTTTTTCTGAGGTGATAAGTTTCCAGATTCTCAAGCTAGAACAAGTCATGGAGTCTCTGAATTTGTCTCTTTCCCAAACCCCTGTTTCATGTTCCTAAAAGGACAACATGATGTGTAACCCAAAACCATGCAAGTACACTAACCATCCCTAACAGTATCCATAGTAATGGTTCCAACAGAACGCCCACTGAGAATGTTTTTACGATAGGTCTCTCTGCCACTAGGTCGAAGAGTGTGCAACGCCTGGGTAGTGTTCCTGGTAAGGTGTGTTCTGAATGAGCTCAGGCACGCTCGATCTGTTAGTGCCTCTCATGAGAAAGTCTGTCTGATTGGGGCAGAGTGAACAGGGGACCAGGGTTCTGCTGCCAGAATCAGAAACACTGATAATTTGCTTTTGAGCACAATTGAAAGCAGTTGTGCTAGGAGGTTAGGGAGTGTTAATAAGGGAATTAGGGAGAATGTGGGTCGCCACTTAAATTTTACTTATTTTTCCTGGACGAATTTTATCCAATAGCAAAAAGGAATTTTGCAAAACTTTTACCCACCCACAGATTTTTATGAAAGTGTCCCTGACCAAAGACAGTTTTAAATTTTGTATGAATTGACTCATTTCTCCACAGGCATTTTGCCTGGCAAAATCCAGCATATTTGCTTTGGCTTGAATATTGGGCAGTTTGCTTTGCGAGTAACATTGGATTATGAATACAAGAAAATAAATACAGAGCTAGGGCCCTGTCCTCATTCCTGTTTTATGGACTGATGTATGGGTTCATGGGCCAGCTTTAGCCGTGTAAGGCATTTCTTGAGGAAAAATAAATTTATCGTAAGCTGTGGAAGAAGATTTTTTCACATCTTTTATTTCATTATTTTGATAACACTTGGCATTGATGAGTGACCACAATTATGTGACTAGAAGGAACCTTAGGAAAATATCATCTAAGAATAACTATTAATCCCTACTTAATCCTCATATTGGCAAAAATGAATAAATTCTCGTAATACTAAGTATGATAAGAGTATGGAGAACTGGGAATACTTTAACATTGCTGGAGAAAGTAAATTGGTTATCACCACTTTGGAGATCAATTCAGAAATATCTAGTAGGGTTGAAGCATATACAACAAAACCATGTCTAGGTGTCTACCCTAGAGAAAGTCTTGCATATGGCGTCAGGGAGACATAAAAAAGGTGTTTATTGCATTTCTGTTCTTTAAAAATGAGTGTAAATAACCTAACTCTTCATAGATAAGGTAAGTGAATAAACTGGTTTATTCCTAATGAAATATTATGAAGGAGTTTAAAATTAATTAAATACACACATACCCCCATAGATATCTATCAACATGGATCAATCTCAAAAAACAATTTTGTGTCTCAAAAAATATATGTCAAAGGATATATGCATATGGTACAATTTATATATATTTAAACACACACTGAGTAATATTGTATAGTTGTTGTAGATAAATAATTATGTTATGAAATCATGTGAGTGGGGTAATCAGTAACCTTAGGATAGTGGATACTTCTAGAGAGGAAAGAAATAGGAAGAAAGAGGATATGGAGATTTTGCTTTATCTTTTTTTCAAAGAGAGAAAGAGAGAACTGAAACAAATATGGCAAAATATTAAATTCTTTCTAACTTGGTGGTGATAACTTATGTGTCATAGATGTCTGTTATAATATTTTGTATACTTTACTGCCTGTTTGAAATATCCAATCACTATAAGTATATACTTTTATCTAAAAATAAAAGAAAAGCAATTAGTGTAACACTTCAGCTCCCTTCCACATGTAACATTTTTCAGATGAGAGCAAAGCCTAGAGAAATTGATCTAAGACTATTAAGTTATTTAGCTGTTTCCTACTTAGAGCCTGTGAGGCTGTGGTTCTTAACCTTGGCCGACATTGGAATTACCTGGAGAGCTTTACAAAGTACCAGTACCTGGGTCGCACCCCCAGAGTTTTTGATGTAATTGATCTGGGGTGCAGCTCCCTTGGTGACTCTAATGAGAAGAATCAGAACTCTAAAACCTTACAAATCCTGACCTTGAGCTCTAGATAAATATTAGAGAAGCCTACGCTGTTACTTCGCTTAAGGTAGAGGGAGGCGGTGTTTAGCACAGAGTACATCCTCGTTATCATCCATGCCCCGACAGTGATTAGGGTAGTTTAGTATTCCCTTTGAGTAAAATTCAGAGGCAAGAGATAAGATGCTAGAGCAACTCTGGTAGTGGCAGGAGGCTTTCAACCAAGTGTGCGTTTCGTATTCAGAATGCTCTCTCTTTACGATTAATAGTCAGTTAAAGATTGGGATGAGACTTATGCCAAACCACATACATATCCTCTCCACCTCTTTACCTCCCTAAGTTACAAGTGGAACTGCCGAAACTGTCACATCTTTCCTATTTTAAAAGGTAAGATAGAGTGTTCTCCCTTCCAAACCCAATGAAGCCTTTCTGCTTTTAATATAAAATGATCTTCAAGACATTTTTGCTACTACGGACATTTCCAAAGAGTTGGTAAATTATCAAAATATTGAATTTTCTCTTTTATCAAATCTGCCTGATGTGATTAAATAAATAAAATTAACATTAATATCTTCTTTGTCTCTCGAGGCTGAAACACCACCAGTGAAACATCTGGTAAAGATCAGAGCGAGTGTAGCTTCCAAATCGTGTCCCACAAGGCATCAGTCTGTCAGATATTAAATGCAAATTCAATGATTTAAAAAAATAAAACCAAATCTCAAGATTTTTTCCGGCGATTTTACATAAGAAAGAGATACCAACACGTTTATCTGTGTAAATACACGTTCAGCATACCGTAGACACAGATATGTCACCATCAATCACACATCCCTTGGCATAGGTAAAAGTGAAACCACAGAAATTCTCCTCAGTTGGGGCATTAACCACAGTCTATAAGGCATCTGTCAAATCGGATTTCATATCCCAAAACACAGTTTAGAAACCTGCCATTTGGTAGTGGTTTCATTTGATTTCCCAGTAGAAGGCATTTAATCCAGTTTACCTGGGGACCTAGCCTTTCTTGAACTTTGTCCTGAAAATAAATTTGGAGCAGATTTGGGCAAATGTTTCAAAGTTAATCGTAGTTTACGTTTCTTTGCCCTGTGATTCTAGGATTAATGAAAAACAATAGATAATGAGAGCAATCCGAAGAGGTTAAATATTTGAGGCTTTATCCTCATTAAACAAAATCATTAACTACATGATGGTTAATGTTCCTTTTAGTTCATATTTGTTTTGTGGTTTTTCTCTAATTCAGTGCCCTGAAATAATGTTTTTAAAATTAGAAAGAATTATCTAAGTCTTTTCATAAATGATCTGATGAAGGGAATATGTGTACGACATTTTGAGGTTTGTTTGTATGTAGATTTTAAAATGTATTTTTCTTAATTCTTTCAGACTGCACCATTGTGGAAAATTAGTTTGGCAATGTGTTAAAAATGTCTTTTGTGACCTTTGGAATATTTCTTGATTACCTTTTCTTTGAGTGATCGTGTCGACATCTTTGAGTCCAGATAGCATTTGAGTGTGTAATGTGAAAGACCAAACACATTTATTTTTCCAAAAGAAGAGGTAGTCTTATTCTCTTTGATCTTTCAGAAATGTTTTCTTCAGGTTCTGGGTAGAATGATTTGGAAAAGAGATGTTTATTTTCTTTCCAGGCAGATTTATTAATTTCTACTGTAATTACTGAGTCAGGGTTTCTAAACTATCAATAAAACAATGGATGTTGTAACCCTGGGCAGTGGATCTGTGGCTGGAAAACTCAGTAACTGAGCAGGGAAGGCTTGATTTCACTTCTGCTCTAACTCTGGGCAAGCACGTGTCCTTCATCCAGAGGGGAGATGAGCTGATCAATAGATGTCATCATCACTCTAATGGGAGATTGGTGTAGATAGGAATTTGGTGAGAAAGTGCAATGAAACTTTTGTGCTCTTATTTTGCAGCATAGTTTTTACTTCTATTTTCTTGGGCCATCAGTACTGGACTTGAGTAGGGAGCATGGTGAATCCTTTAGAAGGAGAATTTTGAATAATTTTTTAAAAAAGGATTAATATGTTGAAAAATTAGAAAATGAAATGATCAGGTTCTAGGCAGGCAGGGGCAAAATATGTTTCAGTACATATACCAATGCTCCAAACTTAGGTTGATCATATAATTTATTATTCAAATTGGGACACTTTTGTGAGTGAAAGGAGTTCTATTTTATTGAAATATCTGTCTAAACTAGGATTGTTCTGGGAAAACCAGGGTGTGTAGTTAGTTACCTTACCCATATAGTATACACACTGATGTATCCACCCAATGCACATTCATTCATTAATTTGATCACTGAGTATGAACCACGTACCATATACCCTGTCCTAGGGGTGAGAAATAAATGGAACACTCCTTTGAGTAGCTCATAGTCTTCTGGGGTGAGCATTGTGTAAATAGTAAAACAAGGGCTATAATATAGGTCTATACAAATGATTTCAGTGGGGAAGCAGGGGAAGAGTTTGCGCAGGCTTCTTAGAGGAGGTAACTGCAACTTGAAGGACAAGAGTAATTCTTGCAGCCAAAGGGAAGGTGGCCATTTAAGCTAAACCACCATAATATGCAATAGCACAGGGGTGTGAAAAAGCCCAGAGGAAGAAACAATCTCCAAATAGTTTGATGGTCTAAGACTAGATAGGAGTGGAAGAAATGAGGCTGGAAGGAGTCCTGAAGGACTTATGCTATCAAATAAGGATAATGTTACTAAAGCTTGAAATAATTACAAACCTAGTAAATATAAATGCAAATGTGGTCAATACAAAAAACACATCTTAGGAGGTGACATCACTGAGGTAGCAAGCACTGCATTTTAGTGCGTGTGAAATGAAACTTTGACTTCCCCAAACCATCTCCATTATCTCTTAAAGTTTACAGTTTAATTCCTCATTGAAATGTTTCTCTTGGCAGCTATCCTGTGAAACACACATTTTTATTATGCCAAATGATCAGCCAAGGAAATGTATAAATGGGGACAAGCATAAAAGCATTTTCTGTTGTGGACTTTAAAGAAAACAATTAAAAACCTGGGGAAGACTAGAAACCACAGCTATTTGATCAATTATGTAGAATGATTAAGATGTGGACAGAGGCTGCATACAGTATCCTGTGTATGAGTAGCTTTCCATTAGTTAAATATTTCCTTTTATAATCTGTAAAGAGAGTGAAGTATTGTACTGTTAAACAAAGCTTTGGACTGGCGCTCATTATGCTGAGTTTGTCAGCCCTTTCAAGATTATTTTCCTCACTGCTGAGATTTACTTTGGAATTTTTTCTTTTTTTTCCTGCTTAGACTGAATTAATACAGAACAGAACTAAATGTTTGAGCTGTTTAGAGGAGAACAAATTAAATCAATTCCCAGCAAAATGGTGCCCAGAACACCTTAGGGGCCCTTGCCTCTCTAGACAGGGAAAGGCGGCGTGAAGGGAAGTCTTCCTTTTTGCTACTTGAGCTTCCTGCTGTAGCAGCACTAGCCTTACCTGGGTTTGAGCTGCCCAAGGTTGGGTCATTTGGCTGCGTGACCAGAGAGCACAGCCTAGAGCCCACGTCAGTGGACTCAGGCCTTCAGAGTGTTCCAGAGAGGGCATCCGATTGGTCCTGGAATCTTGCTTTTAAAATTTATGAGGCAGCCTCCCAGACTTGTCTCCCCAGAACAGTTTCTGTTTTTGTGTTTTAGAATGTTTGTTTGAAAGTGCCGTTATTTTTAAGTTGGGACATGGATATTGGGCCTGTCGAGCATGTCCTTTGATGAGAAGTGTCGTTACTGCTGACTCTGGTTCTTTTGTTGCTCTCTTCCCCCACCGCAGCCACAGTTTCTAGTGTGAAAGTTGCCCAGAAAAGACCAAACGATTTATTAGCCAAGAGCATGGATTTGGGGTTGGGGAACAGTTGTAATGAAGGGAAAATGAGTGACTCAGCCTTAAACAAAATTTTGAAATAGAGATTTGTCTCCCATCTCATTTGTGGTGACCCCTGTTGTCTTCCCTTGGAGTTTCCATGCTACCTCAAGGGCCCCTGGCTTCGCTCTTTATTTTTCTTTCTCCATTTAATTGAGGCTTGCTTTGGATAAAGATTTGGGAAAGAGAAATTCATGTATATAATGGTAAATGGCTGAGAAAAGAGTCAGTGTGCTGGCCCTCCCAGGGCTAGCTGCATTTTGACTGGGAAGGAAGAATTAAACCTTTCCTGTAGACCAAAGACTTTTCACGGAAATGGAAGGGAAAGAAAATGACTGCATTATAAATTCTGAGTTACTAGATAACTTTAATCCTCACTATAGCCCTCAGAGCTGAGTAATTTGTGGAATTTGGGATTCAGACTCTTCTTTCTACTACAAACTCAGAGTCATTTATTACTCACCTTTAAGTTCTACCCACAACACCTGCCTCACTGATTAACATACAGTAGCCCTCCAATATATGTACACGCACACGTATTCTTGAAGCCAGGTAACAGATATGTGGAGGTTCATTATTCTGTTATTTCTACCAGTGTGAAGATCTGAAGTTTCCCATAATAAAAAGTTAAAAATAAATAAATAAAATGTTTTTGAATGAATTTATAGGAAAGAAAAGAACAGTTTGTTCCCTCCAACTCCTCAGAAAATGATGCCAGCCATTTTTTTTTTCCCTTAGGTAACCTATGTTCTACTGATCTGAAAACAAATTAATTTTTTCCATTGCTCTTGGAGGCCTCTGAAATCACTCTGCTGAAGAACGAGATGAGAGATACTCTTAGGCAATAACATGATATCTGAAAAGGCAAATGATAAGAAGGGAGCATTATTGGAATATATTAAGATAATCTAGCCTCTGTAACAGACAACTCCAAATCTCAGTGGCTTGCTGTGATAGAGGTTTATTTCTTGTTCTTGTTCTAATACAGCTGACTCCTTGAGATCATACAAGGACTCAGGACCCTTCAATCTAATGGCTCTGCAATCTGAGTCTAGGGGCAAAAGAGAGGTTTTTGTGGACAAGGTTTTAGGAGTCAGGCCTAGACGTGATACCTTGGCTTCTCACATCTGTTGGGTAGAACTCAGTCACATGACTCCAGCTTGCTGCAAGGGCATCTGGGAAGTGTGGTCTAACTGTGTGCAGGAGGAAACTTAAACACAGAGGACCGGTAAACACAGAGCAGAGTATCAGCCACAAGGAACTGTAAGTGCCCCCTGCTGCACCCCTGACTTATCCCTTTTTTCCAAATCTCCTTGCAAAGAAGAAGCATTTTAGTCTTGATCTCTGAGCTTTCCATGAGTGGTGACCCTGTCTCATCAAAATGGTTTTGTTAAAGGCCATTTCTTTCTTTTGCTTATCAGTGCTGGCTCCTATAACTTGTTTTTCAACGTATTAAATCTTTCCCAGCCCAACCATTTTTTTCTTATTTACTCTCCAAGGATTCCATTGCCATACAGTCACCACTGCTGGGGAAACTCTCCTTATCTCAAGTGGATTACTCAGTTTTTCCCACCTTGTCCAAATTACATGTTCTTGGTGCATAATTCCCCACTGCTCATCATCTTTTTTAAGTCATGAGGATGTGTGATGTCTTCGTGTCCCACAGGCACTCACCGTTAAGGGAGATCTGCTCATTATCAAGGGCAAGGTCATAAATGAATCACCGAGAGTTCCACCATTGTGCGCAGAAATTTGGTGTGAAGGGCTATTTTGCTAGGACCCTGAAATGCAATATTCCCCATATGTTCATCAAGTAGCTTATTTGATATACACAGTGTGCTCATAAAGGCTCTTCTATTCTCTGAATGCTTGCTTTTGGTCATAAACTGGCACACACTCAAGGAAAAAATGACAGTGTGCCTCTATGGACACTTTTGGTCTACTTCCATAAATATATTCAAACAAAATGAAATTGCCTGGCTCTTTATATTATGTCCTTTAGCGTCTTTAAGCTTGCAAAATTACCCCCAAGGATGACAAATTGTAAACATCATGCAATACCATAGCCCTGGTTCAAGGCCTGTCTCAGTGTTCTGCTGACATTCACCCTTCCTTGAAACGTTTAAAGTGTTTTAGGAAAATGAAGCTAGGCAAACAAGCTTATCGGGAGCGACAATAAAATAAATCATTGATTCTAATTAGGAGGCGTCACATATTCAGAAACAAAGCTGCTTTTGTGTAGTGAAAAGTCTACCTGTTCTCTGAAACACATGGAGTGCTTTCCAGGGGCTTTAGATAATCACGCTGACAAAGTTTCAGAGTCTGACCTTTTGGCCCATCTCAAGTGATTCAGCTGCACTTGTCGAAACTTGTCTGAGGTGTTGGTGGGAGGTGTGCTCGGATATAAGTGGTTATAAAGGTGTGACAATGGGACAGGCGCTGTTTGTTTCTGAAAACTGCGCCACAGATTGAGGTGGAAGGTATTCAGGCTCTGGAGGCAGGGATGGAGTTTATTATCTCTAGCTGTCCCTCCGTGGAGCAAGTATTTCCCCCACAGCTTAGTGACCCACTGCTGGTGAAGACTCCAGCTTCTCCCAGTTTGGGTCCCCCTGATCCTGTTCCATTGTGTGTCCTGGGAAGGCCAGCTTTCAATTGTGACCCTGGTTTTATGCCGTGCCCATAGAATGGGGCCTTGATGGTGGAACCAGGTAAGGCAGGAGCTATAGATAATCTGAGCAAATAATGGAGAAATCACTCTGATTGCCTACTCCATCGAAGTCGTAAATCGAAATCAACAACTGTGTCACTGTCACTTTTGTTGAATTGAGAACTTCAGAAAAAAATGAATTTCACTACGCCACAGGGTCAGGAAAATAGATCTTGGTAAATCAATGAGCAATTTAGTTTAAAATTAAAAGTACATATTGACCATTTGCATTGTCAATGATTTATTTTCAAGGAGGCATTTCATAAAAGGCGTTTTTAGTTGCCTGATTGTACATTTCCTCCAAAGATTGGCTTACTAATTACCTTCAGTAATAGGGGTTGCCAAAAAAAAAAAAAAAAGTAAAAAAGAAAAAAAGCCCATTGTGTTTCAAAGGAATGATGCTGCCAAGTGTCTTGACAGGCTCCTGCTGCGTTTGTCAAACAGCTGTGCCTGGGAGTGAAATTTTGAAGTTGGATTCCCACTTAGCTGAGATTAGAATAGCCTTAATTGAAGGTGTCTGCAATGAGACAATTTCAAATTCTTAAACACAGAATTCGTGCATTTCTGAAAAACATTCCACTGACCATCTCTGATTCACTTTGTTTTGTTTCCTCCTTCATTTTCACTCAGATAGGTATGATACAAAATGCAAAAGAGAAATGGACATTAAAAAACTGTCTTTATATGGAGAAATTCTAAAGTTATTCATGTAATTGTTTCACTTGAAGATATTTTAGATACTTAAATATTTGGTTTATATTTACATTTTAATGCAGAGTCATTCATCTCACTATAGGTGTGCATATTCTCTGTGGTCTCCAAAAGTGATCTTCAGGTGCAAAACAGAAAAGTCTCTGATCGCTGTCTCTATTTCACTCATTCGACTATTTATGGAATGATTATTTCATGCCAGTCTCTCTTCTAGGCACTGGAGATACGGCAGTGAGCAGATCATACCCCAGACTCCTCCTGCAGCTTACACTCTAGGGAGGAAGATAGTAAATAATGCAGTTATCTGGGGAAAGAAAGTTCTAGGCAGAGAGATCAGCAAGTGAAAAAGCCTTCAGGCAGGAGTGTTGGCCTGGTGTGTTCCAGAAACATAAAGGAGTGCAGGGTGGCTGGAGTGGAGTGAACAGGGAGGGGAGAAGAAGGGGTGAGGGGAAAATGCGGGCTAGATTGTTTAGGGCCTTAGAGGCCACGGAAAGGATGATTTTGAGTAGAGGAGTGATAGGATCTGACTTATGTTTTAATAGAATCCCTAAGGGCTATGTGGAGAGTAGACTGAAAGAGAGCAAGGAGTAGAAACGGGAAGACCAAACCTCCCAGGATTGGGAGCATTGCAGTAGTCTTCTGTCTGGTCTTCCTGCTCAATGTCCAGTGGTAGAAGTTGGGATTCTGGCTATATAAACATATAGCTAGACCCGACAGGATTTCCCAATGAATTGGATATGGGATGTGGAGAAAGAAGTATCAAGAGTGACTTCAAGGTTTGTGTATCTGGAAGGATGGGAGTTACCTTTAGCTAATGTGGGGGTGATTTGAGGAGATTTGGGGAGGAAGCAGATAATCTGATTTTGGACTTGTTAAATTTGAGGAACCTGTGAGACATTCAGATGGTGATTCTGGAGATCAGAGGAGAATTAGACTGATACAATTTTGGGGGTCAACTGTGTATAGGTAATATTTAAAGTTATGAGATTGGCTGACCTAATTTAAAGTGAAATGAGAAATGACAAAATTTGTGTCTTTGCTCTGGATTCCTCTGGGGGGTATTGGGTGAAAGGTAAGAGAAGTAGAAGGAGTAAATTCCTCTTTACCAAACTCCTTGTATCTCCTTTGCCTTGCTTTTTTGTGTTACCCTGACCATGCCTCTCATGTATCTAGGAGAATTTCAAGGGGGCATTGAAGGCAAGCAGATAGGATCGAAGAGATTGTAGACATTTTTCCAACTTAGCCTGCCATTGAAATACCTGTATTTATGCTTCCAGACCAGAAGATAAGCAAACAGAAAGCAAGAGGGACGTATTCCAAGAGAATCAATCCAAGAAATTGATTTCTGCCATCATGGTCGTATGCTCTTGAAATTAGGGGGCATTAATGAGAGGATCCATATATCTTAGTTCCTGCAGAACTTACCAGTGGGTAAGCAGACAGTCTGAGAAATAGTAGTAGGTCAATTTTCCCATTAGGGTGACACGGGGGTGGCAAGGAGTCCAGGAACAGACTGGGTGACTTCTTAGTCAGTGTGTGTTGAGGGGATTCAATCAGCAGTTTTTTTCTGTCTTCCCGATAGTGAGTTTCTAAGATTTTGTCTTTTAATAAATTAATCTCTCAGTGACTTTTATAGTATCTTGTATTCCAGAACGCATCTTCTCAGTAGCATAGTTGCCTTCTACTTAGAGGGCCTGCTCTGGTGATGTCACCGTGGTGTTGACAAGGAACAATATGAAGTGACTACTGGCTGGAAGGTCTCATGGCTTGTGCTCAAGTTCACATTGTAAATGTGTATGTTCCATGAAAGGCTAAGAGTGCTGTTCCTGCCAGTGAAGCCCAATGTGTCTGTGGAAATAATTTTAATTTTAAGATCACACAATTATATTTATTCCTACCATAGGAACAGCTTAATGAAAAACCTTTTGTGTACTGTGTGTTGAATTTGTTTGCTGTGGATTATGATAGCTAGGGAATAAAACCTTAGGTTTTAGCTTTTGGAAAATTTTATGATGTTCATGTCTGTGGTAGTAAAACTTCATAGGCTCCAGCGGGATGCCTCTTTTGTTTAACTGGAGTGTTTTAGGGATGGTTTTTCTTTTCATATATATTTTTCCCTTCTGTTGCCTCACATATCCTCCCATCTTCCTGGCACCTACTCATTCCTTTGTCTTTTCTTTCTATGCAGAGCTTTTAAGGATGACAGCAAAGAGAGAATGGAGGTTGCAACAGTGCTTAAAAGCTGTTCGTGTGTGTGTGTGTGTGTGTGTGTGTGTGTGTGTCTGTGTGTGTGTTTCCATCCAGTGACTGAAGAAAGCATATTCAGTGCTTAAAAGCAATGACATTTAATATTTGTCTATATCTTAGGGAGCTTAGATCTATTTGGGGACTCTCTTATTTTCTCTAGTAAGGATAACTGACCTACTAGTTAGAATGGGGCTTTGTAACGTCAGCGCTATTGACCTTTTGGACATTTGGACTGGATGCTTCTTTGTTGATGAAGGGCTCTCTTGGACACTGGAGGTTGTTCAGCTGTATCCCTGGCCTTTATCCACTAGATGCTGATAGCCCCCCCTTTATTCCTAGTAGTGACAGATTTGTCTCCAGGCATTGCTATATGTCTCCAAAGGAGCAAAATCGCCCCTGGTTGGGAACCACTGGGTTAGGGGTACCTGAATTTATAAGCTTTATTCATTGTAGAGACAGGGAGGTTATTTTGAGATTTCAGCCAGTTTCTGAAACACAAATACTTGACTTAAAAAAACAACTTCACTTGGCCACTTCCCGGCCTCATGAGGACCCTGGCCATGACTTCTGTAGCTGCTGCTGACTAGTCGATGGGGAAGTATTCCTTAATACTTCCAGGATTATTGCAGAGAGGGATGTAAACTATTCCAAGTACCTAGTTGACACTAGGATTTTCTTTTCTTATGTAGAAATACTGGTATAAATGGAGGGTTGCCCTAGAAGAATGGTTGTGTCTAGAATTTATTCTCTTCTGATGCAAAAGCACTAGGGCAGAAATAATGCAATATTTTAGGCCAGAATTCTAGCCTTAGATAGAGAATAATCCCCATCGATGACCAATTTCTCACCAGCTCCAATATTCATAGTGAAACCATAATGTACTGAGAATACACAGAAAATTAATAGTCCAAGTTTGCAGTTTTATCGTGTCTTTATTTTTGGATACTCGGTTTCTTGGTTCTAGAGGTAAAGCCCAGTTCATTCTTCTGTTTAGAATAAGTCATCAAAAGGGTGCACCTTTGGTGCCCAAGATGGCACTAGATATAATGATTCATTAATAGGAACGAGTTCTCTTTTCATCACGACCCAACTTTGATAAGAAAAGCCAAAAAGAAACTTGAGATCTACAACTATGTCAAGCCAGCAATGCTTATAATATTAAACTTTAAAAAAAAAATCAGCTAATTGGATGCAGTTTAAAAACAAACAGCTTTTTGAATCTTAATCAGGAAAATAGTGGGTATAATTATTGATAGTTACATGTATTACCCTATGAAAATGATTTCCAAATTGTAAGATTGTTTAGCTAACCTATTCTACCCGGGAAACTTGAGTAGAGACTGAGTTTGGGAATATTTTGTACAGAACTCCTAGTAGCAATAATCAACTTTGACAAATGAAAACGGCTTTATATGGCTTATACGAACAATAAAAATCCCACTATGCTCATGACAGAAGAAAATTAAGTAGGAACAGCTGTATTTGGACGTTTACTTTTGGACCCCGGAGTGAAAAAGAGTTTTCATGGTTTGAGACAGACTGTAGGGAAGTTGAATTCTACGCAAGATAGTAACATCTTCCATTTATTAAGTCAAGTTTACAAAGCGCTGTCCCATGCATAATCTCATGGGATTCTCACAATAATCCTCCGAAGTAAAAAAGAGAGTTGCAGTTTTCATTTCTATTTTAAAATGAGGAAACAGCTCAAATGATTTTGTCTAAGGTATATATGGCCAGCAAGTACTGGATTGTGAACCAGGATCCAGGGTGGTTGGGTTCCTTGTGTAGTTCTTTTTTTCCATTCCATCACAGCCTTCCATAAGTTATTGTGTGTTATGTTTATCTTATTTCATACTCTGCTATTTTCCGGGACCCCCAATCCTACTTCCTTCCTCCAGTCCCGCCAGGGCTTCTACATTGATTAACTTCAGGGGTACTGTTTATTTTATGTGTCCCATTATATTGTACTACTAGAGGGGCACTGTGCACCTAGACCAGATAGAATTCCATCTATGGGGTCAGTTTCCACCCCAGTGTAGCTGAAATTGTAAAGTGAGTCAGTGAATGAATAAACTGGCTTTCTATACCTGGACCCTTAAAAGAATCAGGATTTTTATTCTTCTTTTGTCCCCCTCCCCTAATATTATGTCACTTGAAACACTGTACAGCTCTATAATACTACCTGTAAAAATAACCACTTGAGTCCTGCTAAATTAAAAAGAAAAAGGCATCACTGGTTTTATTCTTTTGGTTAAAGAGAGATGTTGGCATTTGACACAGAATCATTTTATCTTAAGATGATGTAATTTTGTGCTTTTGAATTTGATTATTCTAGAAAAAGTACATTTTTACTGCACATCTCTGAATCATATTATCAAGGAATATTGGAAGCGAGCTCCAATTTGTTTTCCCTAATTATCCAGGTGTCTTTTATATTATGTTGTTGTAATCCCATTTTCAAAAAATATACGATAATGTATATTCTCTCATGGGAAGAAGTTATTTGTCCTCTTTTCATGAGACCAACCAAAATGCATGTGAAAAGATAAGGTTAGTGATTAGAATAGTCATAGTGTGTGGTTAACAGTTCAGCCCTGCCAGGGAGCAAGGCCAGTTTAGATGGAAGGGAAATGACCTCCCAGTGAAACCTCACACTCTTGTACTACTCCACTTGTCCTGGTTTCTGTTGCAGGAATTCTTTTACCAATATATAACAAAAAACTTTGGAAAGAGTGATAATACTATGACTTTTCATTTTTATACCTTCTTATACATTTCAAAATATTCTTATATAGTATGTGTCATTTTATTGTTGCAAAATCCAATGTGGAAGGCAGAATGATCAGTCTAATTGTTTCCAGTTTACAGGAAAGCTGGAAACATTGAACAATTTTGGGGGTACTGTTTATTTTGTGTGTCCATTGAAATTGTATAAGGGATGCCCAGAGGCTCAGAGAAATTATGTTAGAGAATTGCCCAAGTTAAGAAATTATATGATGGAGTCTTTATATTATGGTGTAAATAAAAATGATAGAAATTTGATGGTGAAAACAAACTTTAGGCAATTTAAATTCTTTGTGAGATGAGTTGAGATATAAACAAAATGCAAACAACATTTTAAAACACGATATTTCTGTTCGTACTTAATATGTAACTTGGGCCGGGCACAGTGGCTCATGTCTATAATCCTAGCACTCTGGGAGGCCAAGGCAGGAGGATTGCCGAGGGTCAGGAGTTCGAGACCAGCCCCAGCAAGAATGAGACCCCATCTCTACTAAAAATAGAAAAAATTAGCCAGGCATGGTGGCCTGAGGTCCCAGCTACTGGGGAGGCTGAGGCAGGAGGATCACTTGAGCACAGAAGTTTGAGGTTGCTGTGAGCTAGGCTGATGCCATAGCACTCACCTGGGCAACAGAGTAAGACTCTGTCTCAAAAAAAAAAATAAATAAATAAACTAATTGTGTCTTGCAAAACAGCAACCAATAGAAATTAGGTTTGGAAGGGACTTAGAGAGTCAAACCCCATCTTGGAGCAGGACTTTGTTATGGGTTATATTGTGTCCCCAAAAAAGGTATGTTGAAGTCATAACCCCTGGTACCTCAGAATGTGACATTATTTGGAAATAGGGTCTTACAGAGTGATTCAAGTTGAACGAATTCATTGGGATGGACCCTAATCCAGTGTGAGTGGTGTCCTTATAAAAAGGGGAAAGTTGGACAGAGACAGACACGCACAGGGAGGACAACGCTGTGAAGAGGCAAGACGCGGGGAGGATGCCAGGGGGAAGGCAGAGACTGGAGTGACGCGCCCACAAGCCAGCGATTGCCAGCAAACCAGCAGGAGCTAGAAGAGAGGACCAGAACAGACTCACCCTTTTGGACTTCTGACCTCCACAGCTGTGAGAGGGTACGTTTCCGTTATTTGAAGCTACCCGGTTTGTGATACCTTGTCGTAGTAGTCCTAGGAAAGGACGCTAGACTTCCCTCTGTGCGGGCCACCCACAGGCTGTTGCAGGCTGTGCTGTGGGATACTGGACTTTGTCTTGAGGACAGTGGGGAGCCACAGGAATATTTTAAGAGGAGAGGGAAATGATCAAACCTGTGTTTTGAATAGTCACTTTGGCTGCAGTATGGAAAATGGATTTGTGAAGCATTGTGGGAGCAAAATCTGGGACCAATAAGAGGGTTTTATACGGGTCCAGTTGAGAGACGATGAGGAGGGCACAACCTCAAGTGGAGGAGGAACTGAATTCGTCATCCCTTCCTTAGTCCCCCAAGATGTCAATCAGCACGGCCTCATGTGGACATATTCTCTCTTAGCCTGTGGGTTAAGGGGGTGAACCAGATGTCTCTTGGGGACACATTCTGGTCTGCTGAGCATCAGGGCTTCAAATGCACTTGTAATGTCTATTTTCTGAAGCCAACTCAGGGGCATTTTGGGATTATCACATTTTGATCTGGACATGGATGTCCCTTACTTTCAGCACTGCATGTGGGTTTATGTCTTTTGGTAATATATGAGAGCAAATTTGAGGATATGAGTAAGCTTCTATAGGAAATTAATTTATGGTATATTTTTATTTAAAACGTGATCCTTGGGATTTTATGTCTCGACTTTGATCATAACGTTTTAATGTAAAGAGGAAGTGAAAAAGGTAAAGAAGTATGCTGTTACAGCAAGGGACGGGACAGACTATTTCAGTAATTAGACACTGGGTTAAGTTTAGAGCTGTGCTGATAATAGTAAGGCACAGTTGTATGAAATGGAGCTCGAAGAAAGAAATGTTGCCCAGGCCTTAGTTCACATCCAATTAATCTCTCAGAGTAATTTGTTTACTAGATTTCGCTGCCAAACCTATAGGTTGCTTTCTTCAGGGGTGAGGGTTAGTTGATGAAGCGATTTGTTATGTTTCTGTTACACAGCGTATCGATCTTGCTCACGGAAAATGTTAAAGGTGTCTCTTCTATATCATTCATCTTCTACTCCCCCATTCGTTATTCCCAGCCCCCTATTAGTAATTCTTGTGTCACAGAGGGACATCTCATTAGGAATATACCAAGGTCAGTGAATGATATGGCTCTGTGTTGCTGCGGGATTTTTTAAAGACAGTCGTTACTGAAAATTGTAAAAGAGAATTAGCATTTAAGTAAGAAAATGTTACAAAGTTTTGAAAGCGAATTCTTCCTTAGCTTCAGTGAGATTCAGAGGGACAAATTTGTTTTTATTTTCCTGTCTCTCAACTGCACCAGCTCTCCTTTCTTTAATCATCCAGTTTCCTGCTGTGTAGAAGAATCTATGGGCCTTTCGTGTGATGCTGAGACCCTGATTTTAAAAAGTTACCAACTATTTCCGACATACATAAAGCTGTAAGAATAATATAGCAAACATCGAAATAGACGAATGGAACAGAATAGAGCTCAGAAATGACCCACAAATAAATGGAAACAATATTTCAGAATTCATATTTTTTTGTTTTGTGAGGGTTTTTTTGTTGTTTTTTGTTTTTGCCTTAATTTGTAAGTGGGCCTTCCCGCTGCTTTTGTGGATGAGGCAAATCCGGCACCATTGGGTTCTTAGAACATGATCCCAGTAAACTGCCCCTGTTGATCAGAGTCGGGGTGTAGTGAGGAGATATTGTTGACAGTGAGCAGTGAGTGTGCTTCCCATTCAGAATGGCACAGTACACACCGATGGTTGTTTCTATTCCAAAATATTTTATCCCGTCAAAATATTTTGGTCAGTGTGTGATGCTGAGAGAATCTCTGACACTTTGCATTGAATTACCCACTGATTCCTGAGGTCTTTAGTCCACAAAGTTCCAGAAGAGGGAGGAGGCTTGAGGAGGTGGTCCTAGGAGATGCCTCCTCCCTTCCCCTGCCTTCTCACTGAAGGATGCGAATGTGGCCTCCAGGAGGCAGTGACAAGTGCATCAGGTGAGCCCACACCTTCCATCCCCAGGTGAGCCCTGAGGATTTCGCTTAGGCTCAGGGTAGAGGGCCTGTTAGCATGATAGGTCTTCAGGCAAGACCTTTTCACTCACTCATACCTTTTTACTCTTAATCCTGAAAGAATCTTTTGCTTTTCTCTTCATTTACAGTAGAGGCAACCTCAGTTCCCTGTGGCTTCAGGTAGCTAGAAATTCTAAGAGAGGATGTTCCAACCCCAACAGATTGGAGCTGTGCAGCTCTCTAAACCCATAGGGCTCCCTTGGGAGAAGGATTTCTGCAAACAGAAGCCCTCCACATGGAGTGAGGAGTGACTTCTTTCTAGCTTGTCCACCTTTAGTTTCCTTTCCTCCAGTAGTTTATGAGCTGTCTTCCCCTCCTCCCATGTCTGCCTCTCCCCTCTCCCCTCCAGCCTTGTCCAGAAGACCGGATCACATCACAGATAACTCTCCTGAACTCAGGGAGTTTATTCCCTAGTTTATTCCCACTAGGAATAAACTCAGATTAAAAGTAATTTTAATTTAATCCTTCAGCCTTTAAGTAAGGATTCCACTCCCTCCAGCCCCAGCCGCACTTCTAAAAAATTGTAAATGGTCACTGAATTAAAGAAAAGACCATTGAGAACTTAGAGTTCTTAAGTTATTCATAGGATAACTTCAGAACTTAGAGTTCTGAAGTTATTCATAGGATGAATGTGTTACTTTTGTTTTTGGTAAGAGTTAACAATGAGTTAACAATGTAAGTGACCTTTCAGTTGAAACTATTCCTGGACTAGGTGTAGGAGTGATTTAGACTATGTCCTTATAACACAACTGGTGGGAGAAAAAGGACCAAACACCCATATTTACCTTAGTCCACATAGAATTAATTAACAACACATTGTCTGGTTATATTAGCACTATATAGAAACATAGATTTCATGTCAGTAATTCAGAAAAGTTTTTTTTTTTAATTATCTACTTAATCTTTTGGCTAACAAATTTATCTTTGTTTTTCCCTTTTATTTTATCTTAAAAATATATTTGTCTCTTTGCTTTGTATTCAGATGTATTTATGTTATGACAAAATCTGTGATGGAGAAATTTTTTTTCTTTAAGTCTGGGTTACTGGATGTAGAGAAAATACAGCAAGGAAGAAGGAGCCGAGATTTAATAGTTACAACTGGCTGGGTTTGATTCCTTGCCCTGCCACTCGCTGGCTTTGAAACCTGGATGGCTACTTCTCTGAATGTCAGTTTCCTACCCTATAAAAAGAAGATAGTAATACTTACCTTGTGGAGTTGTTGGCAGGGTTAAGAGAAGTAATGGAGAACTACAATGTCAAGCAATTAGTAGGAACTCACTTCTTACTTGTGAGTTCCTTTTTCCTTTTGTGTGGGCAGATAGAGGTTCAGCTCAGTGTAGCCGCAGTGTAGATGGATCATTAAACATAAAACAAATTTATAGGTAGTTCGCTTTCATCATTCACGGATGAGGAAAATCAGAGGAGTGAAGTGCCTTATTCAAGAGAATAGAATTGTTGGTAGAGAAAAGATTAAAACCTGTGTGTTCCTTTCTTAGACCCAGACCTTTCCCCTTGTCATATAGCTCGATCCATGATCTAATAATACTTACTCTTGAATTCTATAAAAATAGCAGCCACCTCTGCAAACCTCCCAGTCTAGTCCCACCAAAACATCTGGACATACGAGCAGATACGATCTCCATCTGCTTGTTAATTAGGGCAAAGGTGTAGTACATATAATTGGTAGGTCCTGTGGTTATGAAGAAACCCTTTCATTAATATCTCTCCTGAAATTTAGGAGTACTAAGAATTTGGGTTCTTTTTGGTATAGCATGAGATGGCACCCAGTTAAAAGGTTTATGTCCAGAAGTAGAATGGCTTGTTCAAAGGATGTGTATATTTAAAATTGAATAGATATTGGCAGACTTCACATCCACAGGAGATTGTGCTGATTCGCACTCTCACTAGCCATATATGAATGTCAATTTCTCCCACACCTCACCATCATAGTATATTAGCAAATGCTCTGATATTTGCTAACCTGGTAGGTAAACAATGTTTGTCTTTTAAAGAATTTGATGACCCAGCTTGTTTTCCTCTCTTGTTCCTCAGTTCCTTCCTCTTCTCTGCCATGCTCCTTTCTCATCTATTTCCATCCATCATCTGATGTTTTGGGTTAATATTTTAGATTGCTTAGAGTCTTTAGTTGGGAAAAACCACTCAACAGATGATCTAGAAGAACCCAGAATTCAAACATTTGCAGGAAACTGAATTCAAAGAGGGTGAAAAAAAAGCAATGAATCACTCTCAAGAATTAGTCAGTAACAAACTATTGATTCAACACACAGTTGACCTAAAATTCCTCAGTTTTTGGAGTGGGATTTTATAAGGTGAAGCCTCAGGGATGTTGAAGTCTTGATAAGGCCTTCTGGTCAGCTTGCCCCTATCATGGCCAAAGAATACATCTTTGACCTTAAATGGCCTAAAATTCAATAGTATTTAGTAGTCCCAAGTCCAACACACCTAGCTGCAATATAGAAAAGTTGTAGAAATACAGCTCAACCTCAGCCCCTGGGTTAGAAGGGAAGCTGAAGATGCCTTGGCCTCCTCCAATTAGCTTCCTCAAGACGAAGATCCAGTCTCCTGAATATCTGCAGTTCCTTATGGTACCATTAGAAGACCAAGCCCTTAATAAGTATTTACTCTTTGTCAGTTTAAAATGCGCTAGAAAACTAGGTGACTTTGGCTTCAGGGCAACACCCTGAGTAGTTTTTGAGTCTTCAGGCCACTCTTGTGTTCAGGCTTTGGCCAGAAAGCCCCGCCAGGCCTGAGAGGAGGGAGCAGCCCGTCTGCCCTCCTGTTCCTTCCACGTGCCTTGGTCCTCCCTTCATGCACACTTTGCAGGAGCGGTCCACACAGTGAAAACGCTGAAGTCAAAAGGATTGACTCTTTTCAGTATTTTTCCAGCAGGAACATTCATTCATTATGCTAACATTTTTTTGGACAGCGTAACAGAGTGATTAAGAGCACAGACTCTGGAGCCAGACTGCCTGGGTTTAAGTCATGACTTTGTCACTTACAGGCTGGAGGGCTAGCATGTGACTTACCCACTTGGTGCCTCATTTTTCTCATCTGTAAATGAGGATAATTAAATATACATACGGTCATGCACCACATCATGATGTTTCAGTCAATGAGAAGCCACATATACAATGGTGATCCCGTAAGATTATAATGGAGCTGCAAAATTCCTATCGTCTAGTGATGTTGTAGCCATCATAGCACAATGCATTACTTAGGTGTTTGTGGTGATGCTGATGTAAACAAACCTACTGCGCTGCCACTCATATAGAACCGTAACACATACAACCGTGCACAGTGCGTAATGCTTGATAATGATAATAGACGACCGTGTTACTGGTTTATGTATTTACTGTACTATACTTTTTATCATTATTTTAGAGTGCACTCCTTCTACTTATTAAAAAAAAAAAGTTAACTATAAAACAGCCTCAGGCAGGTCCTTCAGGTCCTTCAAGAGGTAGTCCAGAAGAAGGCATTGTTGTCCTAAGAGATAACAGCTCCATGCCTGTTACTACTGTCCCTGAAGATCTTCCATTGGGACAAGATGTGGAGGTGGAAGACAGTGATATTGATGATCCATCCTGACCCTGTGTAGGTGTAGGCTAATGTGTGTGCTTGTGTCTTAGTTTTTCACAAAAAAATTTAAAAAATAAAAACTAGCAATTAAAAAAAGCTTATAGAATAAATATATAAAGAAATAAAATTTTTGTATAGCTGTGCAATGTATTTGTGTCCAAGCTAATTTACGTGACTTTGCAGCTGATACTTGTCTTGCTGGTACTGTCCCTTCTATGCAGTGGAGGGAGGCATCCCCACAGAACCTGAGCTTAAACTTCCCCCCTACAATTGCGATGAACATGGATATTTGAATTATTAAACGACATGAAAAACTAGGCCAAATCAAAATATTTGAGACTAGTTTATAAAAAATGAAAGTAAAGCAAACATTTACATTTCGTTTAAAGCAAGTTGTGAAGGAGAGCCTTTCTATCAGCTTTGCTTTAACACAGCACGTGGATATAGATGTTTCTGTCACACTTAAGTCATTGATAACTCCATCTGAAGAGCTGTCTATTCTATTTTCTTTCTGAGGAATGAAGCCTTTTGGGGTAAGGCCCTTTGGACTGGCAGGCTGCCATGTAGAATTTTGGCTGTGAAGTATTTGGACTTTTGAAAAGAAGTATTAGTATATCAATTTTGGCCATTGTTTTGGAATGAAGAACTTCATAAATATGAAACTACATAAATTATTTTTCATTATACTAAAGGCTCTAAAATTTACAAGGAACACCATGCAAGATTGTAGGATCCTTGAGGGAAGGGAGAAGGTCTCATTTATCTCTCTCCTTCCTAGCATTGGAAGCATACCTGATATATAGATGATGCTCAATAAATATTTATTGAAGTAAATTCAGTCTAAAATGGTGAGTAGCCAGTTTTAAGAAATAAGAAGATAATTGTACTCTGAAGTTTTACTTATAATCTCCTTTCAAATTTGATTTAAGTGACAGGCAAACTATCAAATCACTTAAGATCAACTTAAGATAGTGAAAATAAGGGAGGATTGTGCGGCTTTTCTGTTGGCCTTCATTCATCTCTTATTTCAGTGGGAACTAGTCATGTGAGAACATTTATTTTTCTTACCTTCTTCTTCCCTTTAATTACCTGATTCACCAAATAATTATTTATTAGCTTAGGCACATGTTTTATGCCAAGGATTGGGCTAGTCTCACAGGACTGCAAAGGTAAATAAAATCCAATGCTTGCTCTCCAAAGGAGGCAGGTCAGTAAATTCGGCGTTACAGATGCTCTGATAAGAATTTATGTCAATGATATTAATCTCTCTTCTTCTGTCATCTCCTTTCTTTCCCTTCTTTATTATCTTTTCTCCCTTCGAGAAGTAGACTTCTTGTAGGATATGTCAGGGTTGAGGAAATCTCCAGGTCTCCCATGGCTGTGATCACACACTATCTAGCCAGTCAGCTGAGTTCCACTGTGGCAAACGCACGGAGGGTTTATTAGTGAATGAGAGATGAAGTCTGTCTGCAGGCAGCCTAAAGTTCCTTGGGGACCATTCCATGTCCATAATTAACTGTAAGGCAAAGTGGACAATAGTGAGATAAGCAAGGTATGGATAGATCTCTGAGCGTATTCAGGAGAGAAAGAGAATAATTCTGTGTGAGTGTGAGTGGGAAAAACACCAAAGACTTCATGGAAGGAATGGTCGGGCTTGGACAGTGTAATGAGATTGGATACCTTTGGACTCTTAGCTGCTGGTTCGCATAGGAATATGAATAATGAAAATTTCTGTGTTTGGTGCTTGATGAATATTTATTTTCCTGTGTGGATTCTGTGATGTTGTACTTTTACCCCTTAAGTCTCCTGTTGTTTTCTAACTTTTAATGTGGTTGTTAGTACAACTGTATTTTAAGATCTGTGGGGATAGAGTCCACATCCTATACTTTTTGCTCTTCGCCATAGCTGGGGGATTTTCGGATTTTTCCCTGCCACTAAAGGATTTAGTTGGGGTATTTTCACTGGAGGAGTGAGGCCTTAGATTTATCTAGAAGGTGCTGATTGTTTTTGTATTTTGTTTATGAGGATATCATTTCAGAATCCATTTTTCTTTTCTTCTTTCATCTAGACTTTTTTCAACTAGACTTTTTTCATCTTCACTCAGTAGTGGTTCTGTACAGTTTTGGATATGCATATAGTCAAGGCACTCACTTAAAAGTATGTTTTGCAACTGTAAGTGGAGAAGGAATAATATATGTTTATCCATGGCCTAAATAAGGGATGAAAAAACAGATGATACATTTTTTACAGCTCTTCTACCTTTGCATAGAAGATATGTAAACCTGACCATAGTAAACCTATCAATATTTGTTGTTACTATCTATTAGTAATAGTTTAGGTTTTCTGTTCTTTGTTTCCATTTAATGTGGGTTATTGGCTGTAAACAAATATAATTAATCTCTCTCTCTTTTTTTTTTTTCATTTCAAACTTGGTTGTTTTTTCAGGGCCAGTCCAATTCGTTTAAACAATTATAAGTTGACTGCCAAATGTACACAGAGCACCATAGCAGGACTTTGTAGAGGCTGCGGAGGTGAGGAGTGGGGAGCCCCTGCTTTCTAGGGGCTCACGATCCAGAGTCTATAAATCATTCCATTATCAATTACACTGTGAAGAATACTATAAGAGATGAACAACAAGGCTCTTTGGGGAAAAGATTAATCTACACGGGGATTATCCAAGTTCCTGAATGTCTTTGGCCAATGAAGTTGTTCCATGATGCTGAAAATCCCCTCTGTGCACGGTGCCAGGCACATACTGTAGAACCTCCTCAGCACTATGTTGAAAAATATACACATATTTGGTAAAAAAAAAAAAATCTGAATCTAAAACTCTACAAAAGGATTACAGTGGAAAGCAAGTCTCTTAACACATTCCGTCATCCTTCCTCTCTAGAGACACACATTTTTCACAATTTCCTGTGTCTGATTGATTGTTAAGCATTTGTTTCTGGAAGATCCTTTTAAAATTTTACTGAATTCAACCCAGCATAATAAACATTTTGCATATGTTCCAGGAGCCATGTTAGGACCCAGGAATACCAAGAATGGGATCCTGATCTGAGAGCTCAGAGTATGTTACACATAAAGACATAACTTGGAATATTACATATTCAGTGATAGGACAGAGATATGGGGTGAGTGTTGTGATAACCCAGAGGAGGGAATGAATGACTCACTGCCCTAGGGTGGAGTTAGGGAGGTTTCACAGAGGCCGTGATCCTACAGCTGGGACTTGAGGGATGAAGATTTCACTAGACTGAGGTAGAGGCAAGTAAGTTCTGGGCCAAAAGAACTATTTGTTCAAAGAGATGGAAAACTAAAAATACATGTCTGAAAGTAGGATATGTATAGTAGTAGATGCATCTGAAAGTTGAGGCCAAATTATCAGGTACATTGGATTTCTCATCCCGTGAAGTTTGGACGTCATCCTGTGGAAGAGGAAGGGAAATAGTTGAAGGAGTGTGCACATAGTAGGGATATGAGGCATATATATCTTTTAAAAAGAAAATTTTGATGTCTTCTGAAGGATGCAGTGGGCAGGGGAGAAAGTGTCAGTGTGGAGATCAGTTAGGGTGGTAACTCTGGCTGTCACCTGGACAGAGTAAAATGAGAAGGTGGTGGTGGAAATGAAGAGAACCGAGGTCTGAGAGATATCCTAGAGGGCGAAATGACAGGCTCTGTTGGTAATAAGAATGTATCAAGCATGTACGCTCCATCTCAGGATTTGCGCACCTGCAAAGGACACATAGGTGAGTTTACACATAATCTCTAGTTGTGAAAGAGCCAACAGTCTAGAGAGAAACAGCAACTTCAGAATGCAAAGGAAGAAATGAGAAGAAAAGAAAACCCTGAGAAAATATCACTATTTAAATGGAGGGCAGATAAAAAAGCCATCAGTGATAGAGGCAAAGTGATTGATTATGTAGGCTCATTATGTAGGTCATTATGAATGACCAGTAATGATAGCATAATGGCGGCAGTTTGAGCAAGCGGTGTTCCTTAGTGTCTGACCATTGCTTTACTTGCTTGAAGCCAATTCAAGGAAAGCTTGAGAGAGAGCTTGGGCAGTTAGAAAGTCAGCGTTGACTTCTGAGGAAGAACATGATTGACTTTGGCAAGGTCATGGTGGAAGGCCTGGAAGGGAGAGGGGATGCACTGACTGTCACCATTGGCCATGAAGCGGGGATCGCGAGAAGCAGGCCTGGGCACACCCACTCTCTTTATTGTGGTATCTACTCGGTAATTTTGCCCAAGGTAATTGGTAAAGGTGAGGCCAGATCTGGACACTGGGAGAGAGAACGTTGCTTGTGTAGAGTATGAAAGATGGTGGCCAAGGCAGGGCAAGGGTGAAGGCTCAGCAGAGCCACGGTGGGGCGTGCTTTCCTGGCACTGAGCTTAGGTCCACTCCTTCACTGGAGAGCTGTTCCGTTGTTTCTGTTGAGTATGTACTTTTATGTATAAACCCAAACAAGATCATTTTCTATGGGCTTCTTTTTCTATTTCCTCAAAAAGTTTTGCTTGTAAAACTTGATAGTCACTTTTCATCACAGATGGGATCCACCCTGGCTGCATCTTTCTGACCTGCATCAACGTGAGTGAATGCAAAAGACTTCTTTGAAGAACACAGCGCTAGACGTTTCAGACAGTTCCTGTGTGTAGATTGAGATGTACAGATGAATGGCCACGGTCCTGACAGTGGGGTTCTAGAAACAGCGTCACGCCACATGAGGAGGAAGCCAGGGAGTTTGTTAGGTCACTGGAGCCCGGGGCTTGAAGCGCAGCCTTACTGCATGGCATGCTTCTGTTGTTTATAACTTTCTGTAATGTGTGATAACAAAGAGCAGTGTGTGGTAACAAAGAACACTCTGTTACCACGAGTTATTTTAACCACCATCCCTCGGCTGCTCAGCCTTTTTTCCCCTTCCTCCTCACAGCTCTGTTTCTGGCTCTGTGTCTCCGTCACCCACTTCCACCTCCTCCCCAGCTGCTCCTCCTCGTCTCTGTGTGTGAAGTCCTCTGCCGCGGCCGCTTCTCCTTCGCAATGCAAACCTGCCGCAGGCTTTTGGCTGGGTAGCATCAGCAATTTGCCATTATTTTTTCCTCTCCTTGCACGTGCATTTTTTTTTTTTTACTAAGGGTTCTTCAAATTTAGGGAACCTCAAGATAAAAGATATCTCACAGTCCCCTCCAAGTTTAAGGGAAGACTAGGAATAGAGAGAGAGTGTGTGTGAGAAAGAGAGAGAGAGAGAGATTGCACATTTCTGGCATGACATCACTCTGCTGTTGGTTTTGAGGGCTTCATAGTCTTTTTTTTCTCTTCCCAAAGGACTTCTTGCTGCCTGTTTAATGTTACTAAGCCAAAAACACAGAGTAAGCTTCATTAAACTGGACTTGGAAAATGCGCCGTGTTTTGTTCTCGAAAATCTGACCTCAGATTCTGAATGGTAACTGCGCCCCAAGTGACTCCGTTTGAACCCCTGGAGAGAGATGGGAAGTCACGCAGTGGTATAAATGGTGATGAACTCAGAACGGTCAGGCAGGGGTAGGTTCTTTCTCTAGAGAGGATTTCTACATGGGTTGCCTTTTATTCTGGCATGAAGTAGCAAGTGAAGTCAGAAATTGTTAATGTAAGCAAATGGTCCATGGGACAAGAGTGTGGGAAGCTTTACTGGTCATCTTGCACAGATTTCAAGGTAGAGGGCGATTTTACAGCTCCCCCTGCATTTTATGCCGTGGCTTTTTGTTTGGTTGGTTTTTTGGCTTGGTTTATAGAACACACCTAAGATGGTTTTTCTTGACCCCTTTACTTACTCTTAAACTTCGTTGTGCACATCTTCGGTGGTATAAATCATACCAAGAAGAAATATAAAAAACAATCCAAAGAGTTCAATTAAAAAACACCCACAGATTGTCTGTGTGATCTTTGAAAAGTAAATTAACATCTTCATTTTTCAGTTTCTTTATCCAGAGAATGGGAGATTTGAACAACATAAATGCTAACATCTTATCCATTTTAAACATTCATAATAGGACAAATTCAAAACTGGCAACTGGGTGTCACTTGGTATTTCAATTCCATGTATCTGGTAGCCGCTACCTAGAGGGCTGTGGTAAGTATTATGGACTGCTGGGATCAGTGAATAGTGTAGGGTATTGATTAGTGATGTCTGCTTTGAATGCTACAGTGAGGAGTGGTGGTGAATGTTTTGTGATTTTGCCATTCCTGCTCTAACCCTATTCAGAGGGACCACAAGGCAATTGTGTTTTTATTACACACACACACAAACACACACCCCACTTGTTGGTGAATCCACAGGCATAGCTTCTATTCCTTTTCTAGATGATTCAGCTTCAATTAAATCAAATTTCTGTTCCCTGATTAATATGTCTTAAAACCAAGGGGAACAGAGTAAAGAGTGTGTGGATAACTCAGTTTAACACGTCACCACTTCAGGCCCAGGTCTTCTAAGATCTTGGCACTTCCAAAGGACAAGTTACTAAATTATAGCCAGTTACCCATTTAATACAGCATTGAACCCTAAAACGTTACTTTTTTTTTTTTTACCACCATGGGTCTAGAACAAAAAGAAATGTCAAGAAATATGTATGGAAAATGATATAAACTCCATCTTGTCTATTTCGAAAGTGAATACTAACTATTTTTAATGATTGCTTTAGAATGTCTGACAAAATTATGTTTTCGAAATATCCCAGTGAAAAGTGCAGAGCTACATACAAAACAGTGTGTTTAGAATGTTTGATGGGGATGGGTGAAGTTAATCAGATTTCAAGGTTCATCTTGACCCACTGCCTCCCGGGACACTGATCAAAGTTTCGTGAATCTTTCTGATGCAGAGTTATTCATTAGAGTTCTCATCACATAATTACGGACTGTCAGAAGATTTCAGTTTTGTGTAATAAATGAGTAGCATGCCTGCGGCTTGCTGAGGTGCTAACTTAATAACCTCATAAGGTAGGTTGTTTTTCTTCTCCCTCAAGACCTGAGAAAACTGGCTCATACCTTGCCCATTCCATCTCAAATGAAGATGTAAAGTTTAGGGCTTAGATTTCTTTAAAAGTTTATTTCTAAGAAAAAGAAACACAGCTTCTCATTTTATTCCCTTTTCCTTTGTTCTACCTTCTTTTGAACTGGAAGTGTAACAGATTTTGTTTTTATGCCTGAATCTTGGTAAGGATGTATAAGTTTTCCTCCTACCACGCAAGGTTTTATACAGTAAGATGTTAGTAAATTGGTGCTGATCAGCAGTACCACATTTAAATTGCTGCCTGCGTGATACTCTTACTCGGAGATGCAATTATTTCTCTTGGTTTTGACAAGATGTCAACTGTGATATGCACAGAGCACAAACATATCCAAGACACCATCGTGCATTAGAAATCTTTCCAGAGGAAAACTCAAGTATGTGTCTAGGGCTCCCATTCTGATTCCATCCTCTGTCTTAGGCTGTTTGTTTATATTTAGATTATTATTTGATTATGCATATGAAGTGGCATTTAAGAGGAATGAATCATTATATTTAGTGATCATAATTAACACAGGTTTCTAGGAATATTTTGCCTTCGTTTTCAAATTTGAGGGGATTAAGAGAAAGAGAACAATTTATTACTGGTCATTTTATTGATATGATGGTAGAGGGGCTTGTACATAAGAGCTTCAAGAGAAAAATCATGGTGGCTAATTTACGATAGAATTGTATTGCACACCTACGTGTGCAGCCCACTGTTGAGAATACAGAGATGGCATCAGATACAGAGTCTACCAGTGAGGAGTTCATGGTCTAGTTGGGGAAGGATATTAGTTGCGATAGGCTAGTTGCTCTAACGGCCCCCCAAATTGCAGTGCCTTAACACAATCAAAGTGCATTTCCAACTAGCTGAGAGGGCTTTGTAAGTGTTTATCCAGGGACCCAGTCTCCATCCGTCTTAGATTCTACTATCGTGGAGGTCTACGGTGTTCTCCCTATTTAGCCAGGTGAGGAGCAAAGGAAAAGAGGATTTTACTCATGCGAGGATGAAAAATGAGTGAGTCCCTCTGTTCACATCCCATTGGTCAGAATTCCGGCACATGGTCAAACGTAGATACGAGAGGCTGGGAACGTATTCTGATTTACTGCACAGCCGGTAGCCTCTGCCATTGCAGTAAGTATGAGCAACAGACTGGAACGGGTTGAATGTGGTGATGACAGGTTGGACAAAGGACTGGGGAGGTCTAGGAGGGAGGGTTAGATGCTTAAGAATATTTTGAAAGTAAGTCGAGGGGCTCATTTTTGTACAGCTCTGTCTGGCAGTCATGTGCCCACACAGCACGGTCTTCCTCAGTGATGTACTAGAATGTGAGTTCTTGGTCTGCATTCAATATGAAGCTCATTGTGTAACCCAGGAGTAGCTAAGGGATTCCTGATGGCCAGACAACTCTGGGGCAGCCTCTGTCCTCTACTGTCATGATCAAAGACCAGCCAGGCAAGTTTTGAAAAACGCCCTCTAGAGTGGAAACCCTGCCTATGAAAATCACTTGGGCCATGGAGCTGCAAGGGTACGAGGACCATGGTGAGCAGAGCCACCTCAGAGGCTGTTTTCTTGAGAAGTGAAAGGGATATGAAGGTTGTGTGACATGTGGCAGGGCATAAAGGTGATCCCACAGAAGGCCTGGTTTTAGGTCTTGCTACGCAAGAGCCTTGAGATATTTGCCCTGACACTTTATCTTTCTCAGCCTTGTTATTTGTGATATATCTTTAATGCCCTTAAATGCCTCCCATTTGGTGACTCTGTGGGACTTCAGGTCTCAACCAACTATAAGATATATCTTATTTGGGGCCAGGATTAGGCTCAGAAACCTAAGGGAGTGCCAAAAGGTCATTCACCAACATAAATAATGTTTTAATGTAATAATTAGAGTAATCAGTACTGACTTTTAAAAAATCAATGATAAACACAATATTGAAATTTTAAATAGGACAGGATGCATCTTAGTGATTTTCTTTTTGCCTCGGCTCCGGTATTGCTCAGCATAGCACTGTTAAATATCCTTGTCTTTATTTAAAATTTTGCTATTGTGTTCATCATGGATTTTTTTTTGTATTAATGTTGATTATTTTAAATATAAATACATCAAAATGTTTTTGATCCTGATTACTGAGTTCTTGGAGCCTCCTTAAGTTGTGCACCTAAGGGGAGTGCCTCATGCTTCACCCTAGTCGGAGCCTCGGTCCTTAACTTCTGTGTCCCCAGTGCTCAGCACAACGCCTGAGACACGGTTGGTGCTCAGGAAATGCTTACGAATGCAGCATTTTCCAGCATTCTTGCTGGAGAAACAAGTGGATGAACTACAAATGAGGTATCTTGGAATTGGAAGAAAGGATGGTTTTGATACCATAGTGTGTAGTCTCTAACCCAGTTATGAGGCCTGGTTTCAGGAAGGCCAGGAATGGTCAGAGTTTGAGTTTTACAATTGGGCAGATTCCTGCTTTAACTGTTTTACAATAGCATTTTCCAAATGGATCCTTGTATGTAACCTTCTTAAATCATTGTGCATATTTTCCATCTTCAAGGAAGAGAGTATTCATAGTGTCCTCTGTCAAATACCTTTTTTTTCTCCTTTTCCAGTTTTTTTAAGAGGGTAATGTTTATGTTTGCATAACAGTAGCTATGATTTATTGAATTTTTCTTGTGTGTTAGTTGCTTTAAATGTTCACAGGAACCTTTTGAAGGTAGGTTTTTTTTTTTCTTTCTCATATTCATCTTTCAAAGGTAGAAAAGGAGCCTCCTTCTGATTTTGAATGGTAAATCTAGCATTTTAATCCAGGTTTCTCTGACTCCATAGCCCATACTCTTGCCAGCTCTGAGGACATACTTGGGGATAAAGGCATTTTCCTGATTTTGACTTTAACAATGTCCCAGAAGCAGAGAAACCGGATGAGGACCTTGAAACTGCCCTGACCTCTCCTGATTAGGGGAATTTTTCCTGGACAGGCAGAGGAGAAAAGCCCATCAGTGGAACGAGTTGCTCCAGACTTGCAGAAGTTTCCAGCTGATGTGGCCCCCTTTTTGCTTTCTTCACTATGGTTTGCAGGAGTTTAGGAAGGCAGTATACCTCTTAGAGCAAGCACAAGCAGTCTTTTTCCTAGTTTACCTTTTACCAGAATCGTAAGCAAGTCAGACTCTTTGGGCTTTGGTCTTTTCTTCTGTGAAGAGGAAATGATTCTAATACTTTCTCCTTACCACCTTTGTTGAGAAGTATTTGCAAGTCATAAATGTCATCTGTGCAAAATTTAAATGGTTGGAATTTCCTCCAAGAGCCATAGGACTCAGTTTCAGGGTATCAGAGAAGGTAAAGACATAAGCTGAAACCAAACCACAGGGGAACATGGATGGGTGCAGGACAACCGCCTTTAATATGAAATATCTTGTGTGCATTAAGCTGTTTTACTTTGGAAGAGTTTGAATATCACAAAGGCTTGGTTCTGTTTAGAAATTCCCTTAAGAAGCAAGGCTATATTTTCAACCAGTGACTTGGAAAAAAAAATTGTTTTTAAGAAAAGGTACCGTGATAGTTTTTCTGGGTAGTGGCGGGGAAGGGGAGAGGGGAGGCATTTCAAAGCACAGACTTCTCTTATTGAGAACTTTCAGTGCCCTCTCCGAGTTCTAAAGTAGCTAAACACATTCTTAGTAGCGTCACTGAAAGAAAGTACAGCCTGGAGCCAAGAACTTTCATGCCAAACTTTAAGCTAGAGCAGATTTTTATAGCCATGTTAAAAACCTCTGAAAGAAGGGGGATTATAATGAAAAACGCTGACCTGTCCTTAACCTAACAGCAGGAACGGCGGCGCTACAATAATAATGCTTTCTCCACTGCATTACCCCAGCTTGGCTGAAAAAAAAATTTTTCTTGGTTTCCTTTTGTGGCCAGATCTGTAGGTGGGATAGCTAGGTGTATATCAGGCACCCTATGGCAGGTGTCTTTTGTTTTGCTTAAGCTGTTATTGGGGCCACATAGATCTCCAGAGAACCCTGAGGGCAAGAAGAATTGTGTCGTTTTAGAATCAGAAGATATGGAAGGCAACCTGAGTTGTCTAGATCAGTGATAGGCAGATTGGGCTCTACTGAAGGCAGGAGTTTGACCGATGGATGGGGCGGGGCGCGGCGGGCGGAAGCAGGGCTATGTAAAGGAGCTGCTGGGGCGAGGCCAAGCAGGTGGGGACGGGATGCTCCTCTTAGCCTCTTACCTCCATTTTAGCCAGAGCACCACTGTTTTTTATATATGTATTGAGTTTGGCATGAGATTATATTTACAAAAAGGATTGTATTGATAAAAATAATTTTAAGACCACTGATCAGGTACAACTTTTTTTCAATCCAGGAATTTCTTTTAAAATATCTTAGGACAGAGGTAATTCATTCTTAATTTACCCAGCTCTAGCAATGGGGGACTGGATCAGTCACGGTCCAGTGAAGAGACTGGAATCATGCCAGTTATTTTAACAGAGAGAACTGACTATAAAGAATTGTTAGCTTAAGCAAGAGAGAGACTCCGTCTCTACTAAAAATAGAAAAATTACCCGGCTCGGTGGGTGGTGTACACCTGTAGTCCAGCTACTCGGAGGGCTGGGGCAGGAGGATCCCTTGAGTCCAGGAGTTGGAGGTTGAAGCGAGCTGTGATGACACCACCGCACTCTAGCCCGGGTGACAGAGCGAGACCTTGTTTCAAAAAAAATTGTTAACTAGGTATTGAAAACTGAGAAAGTAAGAAGAGAAGAAGTATCACCTCTCGAGATAGGAACAAAGGGAAGAGGTTGGAATTATTAAAATTTAGAAGCTCAGAGGGAGGTATGGTCCTGGGAACCAGATCTCCGAGGAAGAGACTGCCGGTGAGGCTGGTTCTGGCAGTGTTGGGAAAATGACAAACTGGAATGCACTGCTGCTGCCAAGATGAAGAACTGTTATTGGGGTGATGCTGACAAGAGCAGAACATGGAAGGAGCCAACCCTTCCCTTTCCTTCAGCTTCCCTCCAGCGCCCCCTATTGGTAGAGGCTGATAGGGAATGCTGGCAGAGAGGAAATGTGGTCGAGATTCCCAGCATCAGAAAGAACAGCACAGAAAGGTATTTTTGAAGCTGAGATGTAATAACCAACCCAGGAACTAACCCTTTTCCAAGGTTTCTGTTCTATTGTTGAATCAGCTGTAAATGGGAAACAAAGAAGCAGACAGGAAACAAAATTCCCTTCCTCTTTTGTGGGAACTTATCTTTCGAAACTTCCTAAGTTTTCTTTTTTTGAGGCCAGCTACACCCAATCCCTTCAGCCTGTCTCCAGGACATACTGTGTACACGTTTCAGTTGTCATCCTTTGGACACCTGCCAGTTTGTCGGCGTCTCTTTTAAATACAGTCTTCAATTCGTCAGTACCTATTGAAAGCTGTAAGAATATGCATACTTTTTGTCTTAGCAATTACACTTCTAGGAATTTATCTTTATGAATTTTTCTTGTTCTGCCTAGAAATTTAGCTATAGGATTATTAATTTCAAAGTTGCTGATAATTAAAAAAACGTGGAAAACCATAAATATTTAAGAATAGGGGATTGGTTTAGATTGTAGAGTACTGAGCAGGTATTATAAATGATGATGAAGAGGAAAATTTAATAATACAAAAAGAAAGTCACATTATATTTTGGGGTAAAAAAGGCAGGTTGTGAAATGACATGTGCAACATTATCCAATTTTTGTAGCACATGCATGCATCTACATTTTCTTTTTTCTTCAGAGAGAGCGTCTTGCTGTCACTCAGGCTGGAGTGCAATGGTGCAATCATAGCTCACTGAAACCTTGAACTTCTGGGCTCAAGCAATCGTCCCACCTAAGCCTGGTAGCTTGGACTATAGGGACGCACCACCACACCTGCTATTTTTTTATTTTTTTTTTTCATTTTTTATAGTGACCAGGTCTTGCTCTGTTGCTCAGGCTGGTCTCGAACTCCTGGCCTCAAGTGACCCTCCTACCTCAGCTTCCCAAAGTGCTGGGATTATAGGCGTGAGCTACTGCTCCGAGCCTGCATTCACGTTTTTAAAGAAAGACTGGGAGGATATGTATGACAGGTAAATGTCCAACATATGATTGGTGGTCATTTAGAGGTGGAGATATAATGGTCAGTTTTAGTTTTCTTTTTTCTACTTATTTGTGTTTGAAACATAGTTTACAATTATAATTAATTAAAATACATTAATTGTAATACATTTCCTTTTACAATGAAGAAAAATGAATTAGGTGCTCAGAACAGCACTGTAGGTTTTGGGAGCGTAGGCAAAGGTCATAGGAGCATAACACCATAGGTATGTTTTGACTAATGCATAATATAGTAGAATTACAATTTCCCTTCCTCTGGAAAGTATAGTTCTAGTAAGACAACATAAGATGGCATTCTGTTTCTTTCTTCCTTCATTTCTCTGTTTTTTTCTTTTGCAATTATGTTGTTCCATGGTAAGTTTACAGTCATTTAAAATTCAATATGTTTTTTTCACATGGGAATTATGGTGTTCATGGGATAGTAGATGGAATCTGTTAATCAAGTTTTCCCATCCTCTACAGTTTTAAAATGTATTCATTAATCAATTATATTGGGTTATAATTTACATTCAGTAGAATCTACCCTTTTTAAGTGTGAAGTTTCATGAAGTTTGACCAATGTATACGCTTGTGAAACGAGCACCACAGTCAGTATATGAAACATTTCCGTCACCCCACACAGTCCCCTTGTGTCCCTTTGCAGTCAGTCCTTCTGTCACCTCTGGGCCTGAACAACCACTTCTCTGCTTTCTGTTACTATGGATTTTCTGTTTTTAGAATTTTATGTAAATAGAATCATCCAGTGTATACACTTTTGTTTCTCACAGTATAATGTTGCCAAGATTCATCTGTTGCTGCATGTTTAAGTAGTTCATTCCTTTTTATTGCTGAGTAGTGTTCCATTGTATGAATATACCACAGTTTCCCTATCCATACACTTCTTCTTGGGCACTTGGCTTGTTTCTAGTTTCGAGTTCTTTCGAATAAAGCTTCTGTAGACATCCTAAATTCTATTTTTAAAACCTATGCCTAGGGCTATGTATTGATTCTTATTGAATATATTTTACTTTTTAAAAGTTTTATTAAGATAGAATTGATAAAAATTGCACATGTTTAATGTATACATTTTGATGAGTTTGGACATATGCATACACCTGTGATACCATCGCCACAGTAAAGGCACTAAAGATATTCGTCTCCTCCAAAAATTACCTTGTGTTTGTCTGGGTTTGTGTGTGTGTGTGTGTGTGTGTGTGTGTGTGTGTGTGTGAGCTCAGTCTTTTAAAAGCTCAATTCTATCGTTGAATGTATTTATTATCTTTCTTTTCGTGTGCCAACTACTTATTTGATGAGTATGTCTGTTATGTCTTTATCATGAAAGTGGCATCTGCAGAAACATTGCTGGAGCAGAATCAGAAAACTATAATATGCTGCCCCTAACTATATGACCTTGAGCAAGGGGAACTTCGGGTTCTGCATTTGAAGAATCAAGAAGATTGCAGTAGATGATCCTCTTAAATTGGCTTCAGCTCTGGAATTCTGTAGTATGGTGAAAATGCCTAATGACCAGCTGGAGGCAGGGTCTCATAACCAGGCTAGGTTTGAACTCCTGGCCTCAAGATCACTGTGGCTTTGAAGGTGACAGAGGTGGCTGAGACCAGGAGGCTCAAATGTAACTAAGTCTTAATGTCGTTGCTTTCAGCTAATGCTATCTAAGAAGAAGTCCTGCTATAGCAGTGGGGCTCCAAAAGTGGCTTCATGGTGATGGAGTTTTTAAATCACTGGAACGGGAAATCAAATCTCCTATGTTGTAATAAGGGACCAAGTTACAAAATATAGAGCCATAAGAGAATATAATCCCATTGGGAAGAACCTCCATATCTGACAAAGGAGGAAAGCAGTTTAGAGCATTGACAGCAGCACAGATGGACAAAGGGATGGAAATGTGTCTGAACCTTTCAAGATTGTGGGGCTTGAAGACATCAGCCCTCCAGTAATCACTAACAGGAGCAGTAAATGACTATGTTTACAGGTAAGCAAATCACAAAAGGCTTAGAAAGCAAGTGTTCGGAAAAAGGAGAACTGAATTCCTGGAATTTCTGTGACAAAACCCAGGTGATGAGGACACCAAGTCATGGCTCAGGTCAGGTGCTGTTTCAACCTGAAACCAAACCGTGGTTTGGAGACCCACACTGAAATGACCCTGTTCCTTTGGAGACTCCTGATTCATGACATTGAACATCCCCAGCCTGGAGCTTGCTCCACAATAAATTAGCAAGAAGACTCTAACTCCGTGAGTTGGGGAGGAAGGAGAACAAGCGGGGTGGAAGAGGAGATGGAGAAATAGAAATGCTAGAGAGTGGGGGAATATGGTTAAAGTATACTCCTTGTACAAATTTAAATGAATAAAACTTCAAACATGCACCTTGACTCTCAGTATAATAGAATTCTACAAATTGCTTTTTCGGTGACTATTTTGTATTCTGCATTGTAAGCAGGGCTTTGTGTACCTACACACATCAGACACATACAGAACAATTACTGGGTATCTCTTATACATTAGGTGCTGCTTTATAGACTTTACTTCATCTATAGATTTAGGTAATTATTACCTAAATAATTTCCAGTAACTCATTGTTATCCCCATATCAGAGATTAAGAAACGGAGGCAGAGAGAAGTTACGTCATTAGCAGAGTGAAGGTTTGAACCCAGGCAGTCCGACTCCAGAATTTACACTCTCAACCACCATGTTCGCTTGCCCTGCTCATGGTATGGCCTGGTCTGGGTTAGGGAAGAGTGCTCTGCGGGAAGCAAATGTGCTGTGACAGCAACATCCTCCATTTGACAAAGCGCTACCCAGGAGGGGCCATCCTAAGAGTTCTGCTTAGTGGATGTGCATTGTGTTTCCCCATTAGCTTTGCTCCCGTTGTGCCACCCTGAGTGTCCTTCTGCCAGTTCTGTAATCCTGGGCATGGAGATACAGGCTCCTCTTACAAGTGATCCCAATGTGTGGTAGCCCGTGGGTGCTTTAGAATGACCTAGGTGCTTGTTTACATTTCTGGGCCCCATCCAAGATCTTGTGAATCTTCTGAATGTGAAAGTTGTGCAGTGAGATGTAACAGATTCCTAGGTGATTGGAATCCTTGCAGATGAATGCAACTCTGTCTTCACTCTGCTATAGAAGTCAGTTGGTGGTTATTTGAGGAACAGGTGTGCAACACAAATGTAGTGGTTTCAAGGTTATAAAGCTGGTTTCCAATTTGAGATTGGCAGCCATTGTTGCCAAAAAGGGGGTATGTGTATAATTACTTAAGAGAACAATATTTTAAAAATCAAAGCAATAAACCCAAGTGAGAAAGGATTATAAATACACATATCATGTTCTATGGCTAAAGCATATGCTTTTATTTAAAAGTTATTTTACTATTAATTTTGGCTTTCAGTTCTGTTTGGGGCTATGCATGAACTATAAAATGATGAGTGTGGCTTTGTTAGGCTGCTCATCAAGTTCTCTCTTTTTAAAATTCACTCTGCTTATATAGAAGAAAGAAACTAAACAACCACAACAACAGCACAATGATATAACAACAAAAAAAGCACAATTCTTTCTAGAAAGCCAGTTCTCCCTCATGTTCAGAAATCACTGTAATAAGCATGATGTCATAAAAAATGTTCATGCTTGGCTAGACTTTTCAGCAAATTGTAAAGAGGAAAAAAATGTCATGTTTTATTTATAGGGAATGCATTTCCTATATGGGAACCAAATCCTGATAGCTCAATAATGGCTATTTAAAATGTCTTTGCAAGTTTTATAGAAACCCTTCCCCTGAAAAAAATTAACCCATTACTGCCCAAATGTTATAGGTCTGGGCTGAAGACACTGACCCACTGTCACGGGAGAGTGGACCTGCCATGAAACTGTACTCACCCACCTTGTGGGAACATTGTACGCTAGTCCTTGTACTCTTGTCAACTAAGGGTTTTATAGCTTGACCCTTTTCATAATAGTTCAAACCTTGCAGTGGTTGTGAATAGCACAGAGAGCCCATCTTTGAGGGATTGAGTTGTGAGTTCATATTCAGCAAATGGTGAAGCCTAAATATTACTATCAAGATGGCCTGTAAGAGAGAGGGTGAATAAGTTGAAAGCAGTCCACACCATGGAGGAAAGAACCACCAAGGGAGAGTGCATAACTGGAAATAAAGGATGAGGGGATGATTTCCATGACTTGAGAAGACATCACTGTCCAGCTTTGTGGCTGAGATGGTAGGAGGACCTAGCAGGTGGCTGTATGTTAAGGTTCATCCTTTATGTTGCACAGAGCTGTTTGCTTCACTCTCTGGCCAAAAGGGGTGTTACCAAGGCAAGTCAGTGTTACCTGTTGCCTTTCCTCCTCTAGTGTGTTTCTTGATATTGTATTGTTTTGCTTTGTTATAGACGAGTTCTTATGGCTTTTGTGATACTCCCACAGTGGCTTTTAAAAAGATATATTAAGAAAGTACTTAAAAATTGTAAAACCACCTTAATAATTTTTCTTCCAAAGAATTAAAAATTCAAAATTAGGAATTGTGCTTTCCAAGGAGTATGGCAAAGGGAAAAGTGAACTTTGTCCTTTCACCCTCTGGTTCTAGCAGTTCTGGGAGCAGACAGGAAGTAGTAAGAGTTCCTAAAAGGTACCAAAATTGTCAGCTGTCACTTAAGCTTTTGCATAGTATTCTGTTCTATAACACGGAGCAGATATCCATGTACTCCTTTTAAAAGTTAAACTCTGATATCCAGAATAGAAAAGTAAACATTGGTGGAGTTTTGAAGGTCACAGAGGAATTAGGAATAGTTTATTTCAAACCCATATTCTAATCCAACCCCAGCATACTTCATTGGGAAAGCTAGTATTTAGTTTGGCTCAGGATTAGTTAATTGATAATATTTTCTGTTTCTCTGGGATCGTTTTGGGTTGTTGAAAGAGTCCCTCTCTACCTTGAAAGGTGGCACAGAGAGAGAGAGAGAAAGAAAGAGAGAGAAGCTACAAGGTTTTGATTAAGGACATCTACTTGTGACTTATTTCCTTATTCATATCGACCCAGTGGTTACATAACAGAGATCTGCTGTGAATATTTCCCTTCACATTGTATCTTTGAAATGTGTCTATAGGCGTTTGAAGCTCATGCCTTCCAGTGATGCATGGTCTCCTTATTTGAATTCAAGAAGTGCTTTGTGCCAGTTGCTAATACCTGAGTGGAAATTTTTGGTGTGTTAACATGCTTTGAAATTGAAAGGTCTTACAGATCTCTTTGCGTAATATTGGTCAAAGCATCATAAGCAAAGAAAAAGATTCCAGTGGTGAAAGGAAAAAATAATGACAAAGACAGCTGTTTCCCGTGAGTGCACATGTGCGTGTTTCTGAGTGCTAACGTGCAGATACGGAAAGCAGGATGCTTTAACCTTGCCACCATGTTGGGAAGCTCTTTCCTGTCTTAGCTGGCCTCCTGTGGCTGGCCTATACAATAACTGTAAAAAACTTCCCTGTAAATAATTGGAGACTCTCTGGCAACAGATGACATAATTAATTGATTAACTGATTACTTAATTAGTTAAATATTTGAGTGCTGATTACTTGCTTTGGGATATAACAATTTGAATATTTGGGGCAGAGTAATAACTCTACCTATAGTCTTTCACCTGGGTGTAAAGAGATAATTATGTAGAGCTTATGTATGTACACATGCATACACACTCCTCTGTCTCTTGCTCTCTTTCTCTTTCTCTCTCTCACACACACACAAACACACACACACCACACACAGAGTAACCACCACCTCGTTTGGGGTCTTTTGGTCACCGTGTATGGAAAGGGTACTGTGTCTGGGGACACAGCCTTAGATATCTGAGAGATCTTATTTAACAAACAGAACTTCCCAGTAAATAGTCCTTATTTATCACTTCATCTCATTATGCTTCCCTGGTGCAAACCTGAACTTATCCTAAGTCATTATCCATTAAATCATTATACCCAAGAGAGAAGAATTCAGCACAGAATGGATCTGTATAGAACATTCTTATAAGGGAGAGGGTTAGCTAATTGAAGAATCTGAAATACTATTCTATAAAGCTGTCTCGACCATAAATCTCACCTTAAGCAGAGGTAGTTAGAACAGAATTAAGGTTCAATATGGAAATGATAGTCTGAATCACTTGAGTATCTTCATTAGAGATAAATGCAAGCTAGATAGACCCAATGGACTGGATGAAATGGCTGCCTCTGAGTCTTGATGGTCCCTGGGTTGCTCCTGGACTCTGACAATCATGTCAGAGACGGCTGGACAATGTCCAGAGCTTCTCTTCCTGACACCCACAGGCTTCCGCTCCCAGGTGGGAATTCTCAGAGTTCCACCTGAAGCTGCAGAAGGCAGTGTGTCCTTGGGGTTGGTTTTTCTTTTAAAATTCACCGTGGTATTTTAGAGCAATTCCCAAATCTTTCATAAAAGAGCTTTGGCAAAATAGCAAAACAGTTGCAAAAGGCTCTTGACTAAACTTTTAATGGCTTAATTTCCCTATAAGTGAGTACTGTAGACCAAAAGAGCACCCTTCCACACACACTTTCATTTCAAGACACTTTCCCCTCAATCTGAAGGTACGCATGCAGTTGGAAAATAAAAAAAACAAATAAACTTTTGATGTTCTGGAAAAAAAAAACTAGTATTTGACAGATAGGTTAAAAAGAAGCCATAGGTTTTGCAGATAGTAAGTATCTGTGAAAGTCACTGCAGGCTATTCCGAACTCAGGGACCTGTTCTTTAGTATGCATGTAGACCCACGTGGTTTAAAATCTTTTAATGACTTTGTATGTACATATCTTATCTCTAATCTTGCTCTCTCCTGGAGATGGCAACTGGAAGGTTTCTGAGCCTGAGGTTTGGATGACTAAGGAGCTGATCCAAAAGCTTAACTACAAGCGAGGCGGGCTTTCCAGTGATTTCAGGCCCAGAGTCTGAAGGAGACCCAAAGGAGCAACCTGTAAGTCTCAGAATCTGGAAGACACGGTAGCCAATTAATTCTCCCAACCATAAAGTTTTAGAGCTGGCATGTATCGTATCTTAGAAATCTACTGTGCTCAGCAGGTTCCTACATATTCAATAGGGCGTTTTTATTGAGCCTTATCCAAGGCCCTCAAGGCTTCATAAAACTATGAGTTTCATAGTATTCCTGCTAATCCCATACATTTATTGCAACTAACTCTATTGGCTGGACATGAACAAGCCACTTGGTTTTCTGGGCCTTCTCTCTCTATGGATGAGATAAAGAGGTTGCTTTATAGGTGATTTTTTTAATTAGTTATTTTTCTGATATTCTTTAATCAGTGATCAGATCTGGATTTATTGCTTAAGTCTGCAGTGCGAGAAGTTGAATAGATGTATTAAACACACACGCGCTCTTTAAATAACAAAAACCTATAGTCATGGAAGAAAAAAAATGCCTTGACAGCTTTCTCTTCCGATGTTTCTACCATATGACTAGAATCTATCTCCTTGCAGGGTCATCGGAGGACAACTGCTAGGTGTGTGTAGACTGACTGACTTTGTAATTAATGACAAATGGGGATGTCTTTTCTGAAATTCTTGCTCTTTGAGCCCCAGGATTTTCTCCAGTATTTATTTTTTGTTTCCGATTATATAGATTATACTTGGTCACTATAAACAGAATAGAAAATACATAAAAATATAAAAGGATATAAATTCATGACCCAAACACTTAAATTTTGGGGGATATCACATTAGCCTTTTTTCTTTCTACATATTGTATAATGTTGGGCTTTTTTCTCCCCCGTTTCCTCTTCTGTGACTTGGAAGTTATAAATCCCATTTTTAGGTTATTTAAAACTGATTCTACAATTAAATATTTTGCAGCTTATTTTTCTCTAGTTACCAAAATCATGAATGAAATACTCTGTTGATTCTCTGCTATGTAAGATAAGAAACATAACATCTTTTCTACTGTTAGGGAAATTTCCATGCATACTAGGAGAATTTCCGGGCTGATTCTGCTTAAAACCACAAAGCAGCTAAAGTAGACGCTGACACCTGTCAGCCTTGCACGCTAAAACCACAGAGCAGTTGAGCAAAGCTGAACAAAACTGCAAGCCTGTCATGATTATAATGTTTGTTATAAGCCTATCATAATTCTACTACTTGTAAGAATTATTGTTTATTGGATAACTTTTAAGTCTTTTTGCTAATTGATTAATAATCATTTATAGTTTTGTGTGATTTGTTAAGAGTAACCCCCCAAAAAGAGTATAAAACCTGACAAAAACCCAGAGGAGGTGCTCAGATTTTGGGAGGCTTGACCTCAGTCTGGGCCGCCGGCAATTAAACTTTCTGACCCTCCAACTCTCTGCGTGCCGCTCGGTTATTCCCCTGGGACCGGTCACTGACACTTGCCATAACACTACAACTTCCTCGCACTGGACCTTTAGGATTAGGTTATTATGATGATTTAAAAATTATTGTTTTATTACATTGTACATTTTAAATTCAAAAACAATTTTTAAAATTTGCCTAAAGTTTTTATAATCTTATAAATGACATTAAATTTTAATTAGCACATTTAATTTCTGAACTCATGCTTCCTACCAGCTCTTTTATACTAATATTTTTCCATTTGTGAGCTCTTAATTTTGAGTCCTTTCTCTGCCAGTTGGAGGTTTTTTGAGGACTCTTTTTCAGGAAGGATATATAACATAATACTTTCTGACTTCATGCCTTCCGAAGACTTTTTCTATTATCTGTACCCAAGAATGATGACTCTAAAGGATATTGGATAATTGCCTCATAATTGTTTTGTTTTACAGCTCAGTAGTTGTTGCTTCATCTTGTTTCTATTTATTAATGTTCCGGAGAAGTCTGGGGTCAATCTATTCTTTACTGATAACCATTTTTTCTTGCTTTGATTATTTATTTTTTTCTTAAAATGAGACATTATTAATTTGTTTTCTCTCCTATAATCCAATCTGCTATCCCTGTCCTTATTCATTGTGTTTTTGACTTGCCAAGTCTGATTTTTCATCTCCATACTGTCTTTAGGAGTGTCCCTTTTATGAATATTTGCTCTAGTTTCACACATAAAGTGCCCACTTGAATCTTGTTGAAGAGACAAATTAGAAGTTCTTAAAAATGTCCTCCTTTTCTTGCACTGAAATTATTTCATAGGAATGTTTTCACTCTGATCCCTTGTGGCTGTTTTCTTCTTTTGACCTATGACGTCTTTTCCTGTATTCTGTGCTCTTTCTCTCCTTGTTCCCGCCTGTAAAGGAGCTTTCTCTGCTTATGCAAAAACAAGTGTTGAGTCAGTGTATCAGTCAGGTTCCAATCAGGAGACAAACTTCACCAGTTATTTGAAGAGGGGAATTTTAATATAAAACATTACTAACCAGTCAAAAGTGTTAAGTTCTAAAAAGGATAAAAGAAGATTCTAAGAATATCTGAATGGCAAATGTGGGAAGCAGTTACTTCCTCTATGGCTGAGGGGGACTGCGCAAAGTAAGAACTGAAAATTTGGAAGAAGGATCACTTCCTGTCCAACTGAAGTTGAGAATGGTATCCTTGGAGAGGGTGTGGCTGCGTTTCACTGGGTGGGAGACAGGATTGCTGGGGTGCTGGGGGGCGATAGCTATTGAACAGGAAGCGGCCTGCCCAGGTGCCAGGGGGCTGCGGCTGGTTCACAGGAAGATGCCCACTGGGGTATTGAAGAAACTTGCTGGACAGCAAGCACCACTGGGCTTCTCGTGCACTGCTGCAGCGATGCAATAGAAGCAAGAAGGAAAGCACTCCAGAACCGGAAAGAGAAGCCCCTTCTTCCACTCTGCCTTGCAGTGTCTCTCTAGCTGTCTTTATTGGCAAAGCCTAATATTTCTTCAGCTGGCAAAGGAGAAATGTTTACAGCGTCCAGCTGTGGGATCACAGAATAGGACAAAGAAGGGCAGATTTGGAATTGACAGTCAATAATTTGGTAACTGGCACAGATGGGTTCTCTGAGGCTCAGATGGAAGAAGGAATAGTTTTAGTATAGTTTTATTTTACTCAGCCAGAAATCCAGCAGCCTGGAGTAGTAGGGAAAGAGCTGTAGCTGTAGCATTGGTGGCAAGAAGCGTCATCTTTGTGATGGTAAGTTTCTTTTTTACCCTTGTTTGACAGCCAGGAGGTGCCTGGGAAAATGCCTTTGCTCTGCAGAAGGTGCATACACCAGCATGAAGGATAAACTGGGAATATGCACTCCAGGGGATTTCCCACCCAGAGGACCTCTCTGCCTAGACGATTGTAAAAACTCCAGTGGGGTTCAGATAGGCTACCAACGGACTCACAATAATGAGAGTTAATGATCTGCTGGGGTCTCTTCCATTTATGTCTGTGCCAGGGAGTTGCAGGTAAGGTTAGCCTTACCTACACACAAGTACTGTTTGCTCTTTTATTAAATAGAAATGCCTTGAAATTTCTTGGCCTGGCACGGTGGCTCACACCGGTAATCCTAGCACTCTGGGAGGCTGAGGCAGGAGGATCATTTGAGTTCAGGAGTTCAAGACCAGCCTGAGCAAGAGCGAGACCCTGTCTCTACTAAAAATAGAAAAATTAGCTAGGTGTCACGGTGCTTGTAGTCCCAGCTACTCAGGAGGTTGAGGCAGGAGAATCACTTGAGCCCAGGAGTTTGAGGTTGCTGTGAGTTAGGCTGACACCACAGCACTCTACTTAGGGCTACGGAGTGATACTCTGTCTCAAAAAAAAAAAAAAGAAAAAAGAAAAGAAATTTCTGGTATGTGAATTTTTGCCTTCAAATTCTTAACGGATTTAAGTTTCCCATATTTTATATTCTTTGGTCATTTTAATGAGATTCTGGAAGGAGCCAGAGTGATATGTGTATAGTTATACCACTTTTTCACCAGGGAAGTCTCATATTTTTAAATGTACCATAAATCTATTTTCTTATTCTTTTTTTAATCTTACATTAAAAATTCCAGTCTTCTTAGCTTGTATTTCCTGTGCCCTTTCTAATTGAAGCTAGAACTATGTGATGCCATCTCAGAGCTAAGATACACTGCAAGCTTTAACTGTATTTTTATGAGTATCATCTATACATCTAGTGTAGTCAAACTCTAGCATCTTAAACAGACCTCTTAACCTGGAATATTCTGTGCTTGTCAGTTTAGTTAATTAACATCACACTGATCTGTGGATTTAGAAACATTTGGATTTTGTTACTTCATTATTTTCTGGCCTGACAGAAACTTATATGGTTAATACAGAGAGTTCTATTTTAGTAAGCCTGTTTACTAATTGGTAGAACATGACATTTGTGTTACTTAGTACATTAAGACAGAAGAGTTGGGAATTTGTAGAAAACAAATTTGATATTAAATTTTGAAAAACAACGGGAAATTTCTCACTTTAGCTGTTTTACAGTGTTCATCTGAAAAGATTCAAAACAGGTAAAATAAAAAGTGAAGGGCTTTTATACAGTGTGTGAAAATAAAACAAATTCTGTAGTACTTAAAAAATAACCCATTCCACTTGGCCTTGAATCATCCTTTGTTCAGGGTCTCTGATGCTCCTTTTGCCATCTGGGCTGCGTTGCTGGCATAGTGGGGCCGTGTGGAGGGGTGGCTGTGAGTTAGGGAAAGCCTGAGAAAGGGAGCCAGAGGTGACTTTTCCCCTGGGAAGGGCTAGTTTGTAAACTCCACGGGTTGAGGGAGTTCTGGAACAAAAACAGAAATCCAGGCCTATGGAAGAAAAAATAGCCAGCTCTTGTATTCTTGATTGGGAATGGGATTAAATTCATTGCCCTTTTGTAATTTCCAGAAGCAAAATGTTTTTCTTTTTGAAAAAAGTGGAAACAGTGCCAGTTTTAATCTTCTAGCCTCTCTGCCCTGCCCCCGGATGATGGATGGGGAGCTGCAGTCGCACCTGTAAACACTTCTGCAGCACCCTGGGGCATCAGGACCCGTCTGTGCCAGGACACTGGGACCCAGTTGACATGTTCTCTTGCTATTTTTTTCCTTCAGAGTTAGTCCTCAACTTCACAGTTTGAAGCCCACTTTCCTATATGAGAAAATGGAAATGAAATAGGATTTAAGTAGTTTTGCCTCTGACATTGGTTAATTTTATCCATCTTCCCTGAGCACAAGATCTGGAATTGAATACTCATAAGAAAGGGACCAGGCGAATGAGGATACGGATCTTGCATAGCCGTTATTATAAATCCAATAAATATATTTTCTGAAATAAAAATTAGTAGTGCAGAAAATATGACAGGCAAGGAAAACCTTGAACTAATGCATAAATTTTATGTAAGTCCGTGCACAGACTTTGTGCACGGACTTACATAAGTTTTTGGTAGTCATATCCATCAATCACTTTGGTTATTTGTGGACTTTAAATCTTATTTAAGAAGACCTTCTTTATCCTCTATTTAAAAATTTTTTTAAAAATTCTCTATTTTCTTCTAATATTTTTATAATATTTCCTTCACCTTTATCTTTACTTCTTGTAGAATTTATTTTTATGTACTGTATAATGCAAACTGTGACTCTAGTTTTTCTCCTTAATAAATATCAATTTTCTCAGCATAACTAAATAATATCTATCCTTTTCCTATTGAGATAATATGCTACCTTTACTGTAAACTATATTTTTAATCTTTGTCTTATTCTATTACTTGGTTCTCTCTTCTGTTTTAATGGTCTACTTGTCAATTATTGACCCTCCTCATTTCAGAGTTTACTGAAAATGCCTTATAGCTTTAAAATGTTTGATGCCTGGACCAGGACATTTTCTATTTCATGAAACAGGAAGTTTTATGATCTCCTTTACTTATGGATTTCACTTTTATTAGTAGGTTTCTTATTGAATATTAGATACACATACACATATGCTGAATGGGATGAGATCCTATCATACCTTCACTTTATAATTAGTTGATAGTGTGTAGAAAAGTTATTTTTTCTTTGATGATCTCATGTCTGACCAACCTATTGAACCCTCATTTGCCTTAATGATTTTTCAATTGATTTTCCTAGGTTTCTTATGCAATCCTTTCTAATATTTATACCTCATTTGTTTTTTTGTTTGTCTTATTTAGGATTTTTGATTCATTGTTGAATTCTAGTGGTCAGGTAATAGCACACATGCACCCATGCTTATATCTTCTGATTTTAGTGACTACACTTTTACTGCATCACCATTTTTAGACTTTTTATTTTTTTTAAATCATGAATTAATATTGACTCTTACCAAGAGTTTTTTTTAACCTCAATTGAGACAATCATCTGGTTGGTTTTCTTATTTTGTTAATGTGCTGAATTACGTGAATACATTTTCACGTTTAATAATCATCCATTCCTGTGGTAAACCATTCTTGGTGTTAGGATTTGGTTTTCAATAATGTTATGCTTTCCTATACCAACAAGCCAAGTATATCACTCTCTTTCCAGTATAATTGTTACATACCTTTAAAAGTCTGTTCCATACTGAGTTATCTATCATATTACATGTTTCGTAAAAGCTAGAATTTCACTAAGTGGAAAGTGTGAGTAATAAGTAAGAAAGGACATGTCTCATACATTTTGCTCCTGGAATATTGTGAAATGCACAAATTATATCCCTAGATAGACCTCAGGTGGTATTGACTCAAATAAATTTTTCTTCTGTGCATTGTTTTTTGGAGAAATGGAACTCATTTTGCCATCTGTATATTAATCTGGGGACATAAGAATTCAAGAGACATAAATAAGTTTATTCAAAGTGCTTAGTCAATGCAACAGCAATAAAAATTTGTGTCACTTCCATGTATACTTACTGTGTGCATCACATTCTTAACAGCAATGATGGTGTAGGCAGAACAATTATTGCCCCATTTTATAGGTATGAAACTAAGGCTCAGAGAAGAGAAGTGGCTCAACCTAGACCACACAGCAAATAAATGATATAGTTGAGACTAAACTCTCAAGTCTTCTTAATCCCAAACCAGTATTCATTCCCTCTTTGCCTTGGATTTTTTTGTATGCTGAAAACTAGGCCTTATATGTGGCAGAAACTGGCACGAAAACAAAAGAAAGTTTAGATAGAATAATCTTTCCTTTCCACCTCTCTCCCAATCCAACCAGTGCTTTCAATATGAGGAAATTGACACGGAATCCTCAAGGAACACTTTCTACAACATCATGAAGACTTTCATTTTGAAATGCCTTTTCTTGCTCTTCTAAATTAGTCACTAAGCCACAGGGCAATGTATCATTTTAATATGACTTTGCATTTGTTGAACTCCTTTGCGTCAAAGAACTCACAGTCCTTTACAGACGTTAAGTTTCACAACCTGGCCATTTAGAGTGGGTAGGCAAGGAAGTTATTCAATCTCCACATCATGCTAATGAAATTGTGTCAGAGAGATGCTGGGACAGCCTGAAACCTTGGGACAACTGAAGTGAGGACAAGGAGGACAAGGACTCCTGTACCCTTCTCCATTCTCCATACCCTCTTTTGCCACTTGACTTAAAGAAGCTCAGATCTCCTAGGCAGAGGAACTGTCCCAGGACACCCTGAGCACTGATAAACCAGAAGGAGCAGGGTAACACGTGCAGTGACAATTCTTATTTCTCACTTGTGGCATTCTAGCATAATTCTTCATGGAGTCTATACAGCACAAGTTTTCAGAAAGAATAGCATATTGCTTTTTTGTCTAGAAATGTTTCAGGATGTCATTATGTTGGCTGTCATGGTGCTTTTGATCATTTAAATATTTTACTGAACTGTCATGTACACCTGAGACTTTCAAAAGAATGAACATCTCATTTTAAAAATTCTTTAAAATGAATCAACATCTTACTTTTACACTAAACTGTACTAATGTAGACCCTATGTAGTTGAGTCTTTACAAGACCATTTTATGTCTATTTATATGAGGTTCCAAGTCTAGAATAGAAAGTCTTCCTTCTTATTCTCTTTTTATGTTGTAATAAAAACAATTGATCAATAGCCATTATAAAGCAGGGTGATGTGCAAGTCTAACTGAACCAAAAGGACAGGCTATAAACTGTATCTGAAGCATGAAAGAGATGGGCCAGAAAGTAGGAACTAGCAGGCAGATTCTGAGTCTAGAAAATCCATAGGCAAGGTAGGGGTAGTGGGGCATCCAAATGGTACTTATGAGTAGAGTTGAGACTGTGCAGAGGCTGATCACCTATGGAGAAGAAAGACAATGCTATCTAAATACCATCTGTCTTAGTCCATTTTCTGTTGCTTATAAAAGGATACCTGAAACTGGGTAATTTATCAAGAAAAAGAATTTATTTCTTACATTTATAGAGGCTGAGAAGTACAAAGTTGAGGGACTGCATCTGGTGAGGGCCTTCCTGCTTCAACATGTGTTTTGGAGGGGACGGATACTCAAACTATAGCACCGTCTATTAATGAGCTAGGAGGGAGCAAGGGATGAGAGATACCATTACCCAACGTTATAAGAAACAAGTTGTCTTGGAGGAGAATCAGGAACTAGATTCGTGGTTCAAAAGACAATGCTTGTTAAATTGGAAAGTTGAAGTGAAGACAAAAATGGGAGACTGAGTATACACAGTCTTGGAGAACTGAGAACATAATGAAGTGAGGTATGAAAATTCTAGTAAGTTAGAGGTTTGAGGTAGGCTGAAATTTTCAAACTGAGAGCTTGGCTGAGACATCTTTCAGGAATGTTCTTGGTTTATGCTACAGTGGCTGGCAAATGAGCTCAAAGGAGTTGGCCAGGTCGGCCATGATCCTTGGGTCCCAGGAGGAAGGATGCAATCAGAATTTCATATGCCTTAAAAGTAGGAGTAGGGTTCTGGTTCAGATACAGAAAATTGTAAGGGACCTTCATACCTACCCTAACAATGAGAGTAAACAACAAAATCATAGATGTTTTTGAACCAGTGAAAGAGTCATTGACACAAAGAAATATAAATAAACTACATTTCAGAAAGTGACAAACCTTTCTTAGGAGGGAAGAAACTAAGGACTGCTTTCATCCTTGACAGAGCAATGGTAGAGGAAGAATCTATCATAGTCAGGGTAAGAAGAAACTAGAGTTTGAATGGCTTCATGTTGACTGGCATGACTGTTTAGAATCCTAAGGATCTCCAGCCACAGAGCAAGCCCTGCACCACTCTCCAAATCATTCCCATGATTCTTCACCAAGTGCAGAAGGGTGGTAGGCAGAAGGCCAAGGGTAGGTCAGAAAAGCTGATAGTGGGACTGTAAGGCAAGTGTAAGGCATCTTTCCCAAAAACAAGGCAATGGCCTGGTGAAGGCTGGGGACAGGGCAGGAGACCTAAAATAAATCCTGCTATGGCACACCAGGAGTGTTCTCTAGTCACCATCCAAAGGACAAGGACGGAGCAACAGGACAGAGATCTCCAGAGGTACAGAAAGCCAGGAGCTCTAATGAAGAACGAAGAGAATTTCTTAATGACCAAAAAAACAGTCTTCCATGCTTTAAAAGTCAGAGAGATATCCCCCAGTTTGGAAAACTGGTGGTTTAGCTATAAAGCATAGAGAAATCTTGAAAATCTTGCCAGTGCTCGAATCTCAAGCCCTGCTAAACAGGAGAGTCCTGATCCACCCTCAAAACATTGAAACCATTGGTAAAGTGAATCTAACTAGAGCTGGAGTAATGCCCAGACCCAGATCAACTATAGATTAAATAACTCAGTTCCTCTCTCCCTAACTAGTGGCCTGACAGATGAGGGGGTGAGGCCTTTTCTATAGATAAATATTAACTCAATCTCTCGGTTCTTTTACACAAAGTTTTCAGAACAAAGTAAGTTATAAGATGTAAGAGGAAGCAAGAAAATGTGATTCTTGGCCAAGAGAGGAAATAGTCAATAGAAGACACAGAGATGGCCCGATTTTGGAATTATCAGACAGAGTTTGAAATTATTATGCTAAGTATGTTTTAGGATATAGTGTGAAAAAAATGGATAACATGCAGGAACAGACGGGGAATTTCAGCAGAGAAATGGGAACTATTTTTTTTAAGTAGAGACAGGAAAACATGTCTTGGAGTCTAGAAAGTCAAAGAGGCAAAGAAAGTCACTGTTGAACAAGTATATGATTTCTGAACCCAGAGCAGCGTCTGCTTACTTTATGCCGTGCTTTTGTGTTTCCTGTTGTGTATGTCTGTTTCTTAGTTGTTAATTATAGAAAAATAAAGACAAATAAAAAGTAAAACCAAAACAAAATCAAGAAAAATCAAAGGCCTATGGACAGTTCCCAGGCTGGGGCAATCACTGGCCTCAGAAGCTAGGCTCATAGCTAACTTTTGGATTTACTTCATTTCCTTTTCCTTAGGCATAAGTCTTGTGCTCCAGGTACATTTGTGATTCAGTAGAATCTATGCATCAGGTGATGTTCGCTTTATCCTTAGCTTTGTTTGGCAAGATCATTCATTCAAAAGAGCAAGTGCAGCAGAAGAAAATATCTGAGTTCCAAAGCCCAGAATAGAGATAAACACCTATAGATATTTTTAGAATATTATATTTTCTTTATAGTTAATTTCTTTACATATAAAGAGGATCAAGGTTCATAGCAAAGGCCGTGTACTTTTTGCATAAGCCCAACATCAAGGCCTTTTTTCTAAAGTTTTGTCAGTGAAGACCATTTTTTTCTTATAGCATTAAAAGTATCGTCATGTCTTTTAAAAGAAGTGTCAAAAGGTCCTTTTGATATCATTGAAAAAGTTGAGTAAACTATTTTTTTTCCAAGGTGCATTCTTCTGTTTCCTGGAAAGTCAATTTGACCTTTCTTTCTTTTTTATTTCTTTTTCAATTTTTTTCATTTGAAGAAGAGCGAACTGGTTTACAAAAAATGTGACTTTACATTTTGGTTTTTATTCAAGGACAAATAATGATTCTGAAACAGACCCCAAATGTCTGCTGAACTCAAGCTTTTCCAGGAAAAAAAAAAGTGCTACTTTTTATTTTTCTGTGGTTATCTATTTAAAAATTGTTCATTGTCATCTCTTTCTGTGCTTTCCTGTTCAGCTCTTTAGAGTAAAAGTGTTGTGATACCTTCATTAGATTTATTTTTGGGGTATGGTCCCAACCAGGGAAAATCATTTGAAATTAGGCAGGGGCAGTTCCATAATATTCAGGACCCAGTGCAAAGTGAAAATGTGGGAGCCTCTTGTTAAGAACTGACTAAGAATTTTAAGGTGGCCACAGCAGAGCCTTAAAGCATGTGTAGACCCCTCCTAAAGGTGGGACCCAATGCGACTCCAAAGCCTTGGATGCCCGTGAATCCAGCCCTGGAATTAGGATTATCTCAGCTTCTGGTTCCTTAGGGCATTGCTGAGTGTTCATGAGGCTGCTCATCCAGATACTCTAGAATCATGGTCTTGAATGAGGTGGAATTTAGGAGCCTATATATGTAGTGGGGGATACATGGTCGGGATGTAAGGCTGTGCAGGTAATGCACTGCATAATTTTAGGGAATACAGTTCACATTCACTAAGAATAATCATCTGTGATGATTATTGTGGTTTTTCTTTAAATTTTTCTGGCAAATGGCAAAGAAGTGTCTTGCAGAGGAGCAGCTTTTTCTACTAGTTAAAGATGAAGCTATTGGGCAATTGGCTGCTTTTGCCAACTCTCTTTGCCCTATCCATTAACACTTTCTCTTTCCCTTTCGGTCTGCTCCTCCTTGTGACTGGAAGTACCCACTTGATCTTGCAGTTTGTGTGTGTCTCTGTGTGTGTATGCATGCACACGCGTGTGTCTCTGTGTTTGTCTCTCTTTTCTTCTTCCCGTTCTGTCTTCTCTGTTTTCTTCCCTTTGCTTTTTTCTCTCTTCTCTCTTCAGTCTTTACTTTGCTCTCAAAGTCTGGCTCCATAGAAAGTCTCCTGAGAAGCTGGCATTTGAATCTTAGGTTGAATTTCACTCGGTTTACACCTCTCCCCGGGGTATTCTGTTTGAAACCCTCAATTCTCAATGGAAAAAGGGAGATTTTAACAGCTTAAAGGAAACCCTGTGAGCACATGGTGCCTATATCAGCCACCCTTAAGACTAGTAGCTTAAAAAGTTTCGTATTGGAAGCCTCATCCACAGAGTGTTTATGCTGTGACAGTGAAGGAGGACTAAAATCCCAGGTCTTCAAGGTTCGTCCTCAGTACAGACTCTCTGAGCGGGAGGGCATGCTAGAGATACATTAGAGATTCTACTTTGTAGGGCCTGCATTTTTAGGATTGCTGTTGTGAACCTGTTGGGTGCCCTTCCCATACTCTAGGATGCCCTACTGAGCCATATCTAGGGTCCATAGGTTCAGGACCAGACAGGGGGCTGGATGGTGCCTGTGACAGGGACGGACGCAGCTAATGTATGGGACTAAAGTAGGACACAGTGTTAATTGCACACAGTCATCCTATCAACTCTTTACCATTCTCCCCATCACCTTGACAAAGGAGTAAGAGGATTTCATTTGCCTGCTTGCCGTTTTCAGAATATGGACTTCTTTCCTTCCTGGGTTATTGCCCTTAATGTTCATTTAGACCCAATCTTACCTGCAAAAGAAATATTATAAGGAAGAAAGTAGAGTCTTTCTCTGAAAGCCAGACATTCTACAGGGCTCCTTTATACCCTGCAACAAGGCTGCAATTTGGCCGTTGGTAAAAAAGAACCTATTTCCTGTTGTTCGATCCATGGAAAACAAAAGCCTCTCTGCATTTTGCCTTGAACCTGATCACCAAGGCCTGCGAGTGAAATTGCTAACACCGCCATCCCTTGTTTCCTCAGCAGGCCTCTCAACTTGCCACACAGCAACACATTTGTCTCAAACTTTAAGTTGAACCTTCTGTAGGAAGGTCCCGCAAGCCTTCTTAGGAGGTTTAACATCACACATTCTCTGTGGTGTAATGATGTGACTGTAAGCCCCTGAGAGGCAGCTGCCCCATCTGGATCATCTCAGAACCCCATTGCCAGCCCTGAAGTTGGCCTTTGGTAAGTGCTCAGTTAAGGGGCTTGCCGGTGATGCCGATTGACATGCAAAGACAGGATCAGGAACAGGGATGCACAGAGGCACCCTTGATTTAGTTGCATCTGGAATTTAGAGTAATCTGAGGCCAGATTCTGCTTAGTCAGACTCGACATCTGTAGCTACATCTCTCAGAATAGCCCAGGAAAGAGAAAACAGACTCTTGCCAAGTCTATTGATGTCAAGGATGACAGTTCCATATGCTAAGAAGCAAGAAGGCCCAGTTGCGCTGTTCACTCTTGGTGCAGGATGCAGAAGGAATGGAAGGGAGAAAGACGAAGCATGTCTGGCTTTGCCTCCTCTTATTCTCCCCTTGCACACCAGACCAGGAAAGGAGGAAAACAGAATTTTAAAAATCAAGCATTTATAATAATGATTTTTATTATAAAAAAAACCCTAGGATTCCATGTTAGGCAGATCCTTGTTCAATCCCAGAAAAGCCAGAAAAGCTCATCTGTAGCTCCAGTAGGAAAAGTCTTGAGAGACCATTATTTGGATGAATGTTTTCATTTTAAAAAAATGGAATCTTCTGAGCACTGAAAGCCCATAGTGATCAAGCATACTGAGGAGAAAGATACAGAAAACTGCTGGTTTTTCAGATGTTTTGATCAAGAAAACACACAGACACAGACCATAAACCAAAATTTTAAAAAATCCACTCTGGTTTCAGAATGTTCTGGTTTGACTATCTATGATGTGCTATTACCTTTTTTTTTTTTTTTAGTTGAGAAATAGCACAGGTCTGTAGAGGAAATTGCTAAATAAGTCCAGGTCCAGGGAGAATGATAATTAGGTCTTCAAACCTGTGACCTGCCTCCACCCTGAGCAGACCTGTGCTGGCCGCCTCCTCTTGTAGCCAGCCATTTCTGTACCTGCAGAGCCCACGGGCCCTGAATGATGGATTTACTCCAGAGCACATCGTCATGTGATTCTCACCAAAGTGTTCATCGTCAACTATCAAATTCGGATGTGTTCTTGGAGCTTGGGAAAATGTGCGTATTTGCTCTGTGCTTTTGAGAGCTTGGAACTGTTCAGGTCCTGTGGAGCTGCAGAAACATCTGTGGAGTACACCATGGGCAGGTTTAGTCTGTGCTGAGAACGGAGCAGTGACCAGGAAAGACGAGGTCTCTGCCCTCAGGGAGCTGATCTTCTCCTGGAGAGTGTAGATGGGCTTCCTGCTCTTCTACCAGGGTGTCCTGTGACTTTGGGCAGGCAGTTTAACCTCTCAGAGCTCTAGTGTCTTCATCTTCCACTCTTCATCTTCAAAAGAGTTACACCGTTTTGAAGGCTTTGTGTGCACTCAAGCATTTTCACTTTGTTCTTCTTTCTCTTTCAAATAGCAAGAAGCTATTCAAAGAGTAACTTGACTTTTTGTTTTGACCTTAAAGTAAGTACTTGAGGCTTTTATTTGATAAACAAAACAGAACAAAACAAAATCAAAGCCTGAAGCAGACTATCTTTACCTCAGCAACAAAAACAACTGATTTGATTTTTTTGTGTGTTTTAATTTTCTGTGCAG